>JAAAKG020148838.1:0-10174 GCA_010014905.2 Druon quercuslanigerum | reverse complement strand
TATAGTTTTTAGGTAGTTATATAGGGTTCGATTCCCCAGCGAAAGCGTTTTTAAAAACGTTTAAGCATCCGATTGTACATGCGAGAGTCCTTATTTGTGTCATTAGTAAATAAAAAATTTGAATTAATTTCAGTAATTGTAAATAAAATAATCTTTACATTATCATTAGTGAAAATTAGATTAGATTTGTGTAAAATTTGACCCCCCTCCAGTTTTTGTCAAATGTCCACGTTTTGAGACCTCCTGAATCGGAAAACAGATTTTTACGAATGTGTCTGTTTGTCTGTATGTCCGTCTGTTTGTATGTGTGCATGTCTGCCTGTTTCCATAATAACGTTTAAAACAATTAATATATTAGATTGGTAAAAGAGATATTTAGGGTTTCGAACATTGAACCCCGAAATATCTCTTTTATCATAAAGAATTATCGTGAAAGCATTAATATATTATATTAGATTGGCCTTTGTTACACTGTTTTAGTATCCTAAATTAATTATTTTTTTCTTCCGCCTTACATAAAAGCGCTGGTGTTTGCGGAATATATTTATTTTGATGTGGCTGTGTGTTTTCTAACAGCTAACTATTTACATTTAATAATTGGCCAGCTGGGTTATCATTTCTGAAAATATTATTTATAATTATTATTAAATCGTGATCATTTGCTTGGTTATTTTTACTATTATTATTTTTATTATGCTCTTCATCTAAAATGCTTGGTTTTTGACGTCTAATTTTGAATTTTTCTAATTCTGTTTCCCAATCTGGTCCTTCTCAGATAAGTCTTTCCTAATTTAAAATATTCAATGAATTAGTGCAAACTTTGCCAATTATCTCGATTAACCTAGCACCAACTTAATTCTTCCTCTTCAAAAACCGCGTTTAAAATTTCTTAAATGTCTACCTCATTAATTACGTACCCTCTTTTGAACCTAATTCCGAAAGGAAA
The DNA here is from genome assembly GCA_010014905.2 of Druon quercuslanigerum. Classification (NCBI taxonomy): domain Eukaryota; kingdom Metazoa; phylum Arthropoda; class Insecta; order Hymenoptera; family Cynipidae; genus Druon; species Druon quercuslanigerum. Next base: position 9,228 of record JAAAKG020148838.1, on the reverse strand, counting down.
CAAAGTTGCTAGAATTTCATCTGAATTATTTAACATTATCTCCTCTTTTTGTCTATCGTTGTTTCTACTTCTATCCATTCTACCTTGGAAGTCTGTTTAGGATTGATCCAGTTCTTTTATTTTTGTTTTATCTCTTTTATTCTCTTCAAAATTATTAATTCTAATAAATCATTCTGGAATTCATTATAAATTTTTAAAAACAAATCGATTTTAAAAGTATCATCATTAATTTTTGCGTTTTCTCTTTCTCGCCTTTCTATCTCTATTCGCAGCCTTTCGTGACTCTTTTTTTCGTTTTCGAACAACTGATTATTTCCGTTTTCGTAAGTCAGCTATTCTATTCCCTCTATTGTCCCCAACACCATTTGCCGGATTTACTATTTTCAGAATAGCTTTGATTTTTCCGGATCTTAAATTCATTCGAATTTATCTATTTCCTTTTTCTATTTTTATCGACTTTGGTTTTTTCAAACCCCTTTACTTATCCAATTCTGCTACAAGGAGTACAGATAAGGAATTTTTCTCATGGTGATGTTTTGTTTATTGAAGCTGGTAGAGCTTGCTAGAACACAAAGTATACCTACCACTTTAACTTATATATATAACAGTCTACCTGCACTTTTTTGATCTACATTACGTATCCACCCTCATTATTATACAAATAAACGGAAATATTGAAACTCATTTTAATGGTTTCCTTTAATTCTTTTCCTAATTGTAAATTATGCCTTTGAAGCCTACGTCTAGAAGGATTTAACCTCGTACTCGTGCCTTAATTAGCTAGAGTACCACCCATTCGAAGCAAAATCCCGGGCGTTAGATTGCCTGGGGACTATGCCGTAAATATAGGAAAAGCTAAAATGAAAAAATTTCGACCTTAATCCGGATTTGATATGGTTTTTCACGAAGTTGAAAACAACCCCGATGATAGGGCTGATGGGCAAGGTATTAAAAGGGATGCGCGGCACTGAAATCTTTTTATACTATTCCAAAGAATTAGATTCGAAGACGAATCTGGCATAGACAAAGAAAATAAAATTTCCCCTTGCCCAAAAACCAGACGCAACGTCAGTCAATTCTTTGGGCTGTCGGGCTATTATCGAAGATTTTTCTAGACCGATGTGGAAACCACTAAGCCCCTAACCGAACAATTTAGAAAGGATGTTAAATGGAAATGGGTACTCGAAGAGGATGAGAATTTCCACCACCTTTGTGACTCTCTTTGCTGCTAGCCTATTTTGCGATACCAAAACTTTAAAAGGACCTTTAAGCTGACTACCGACGCCTCTAACCACGCCGTCGGAGATATACTGACTTAAGCAGCCGCCATGAAAGGTACTTTGAGTAGGAGCAGCAATGCTTGACCATCGCTCTATTCATAGAGCACTTCCGACCCGATTTTTATTATCGAGAATCTCAGGAGCCAGACTGCTTCACCATATGAAATCCGAGTTAAGGCCAAAATGTTTTCATTTCAGCCTTTCTAATATTTACGTCGTCGTCCTTAGGTAATCTAATGCCCAGGACTTTGCTTTTATTGGGTGGTACTCTAGCCCACTAAGGCGTGAGTACGAAATTAGCAATACAAATTCGAATACAAGCAGGCAAAGATAAACAAAGGAGTGGAAGCATTATCCGAATATCCTCATGACAATCCTTCTGAAAATTCGAGAGAAACCAAGTAAACTCGCTACTGGAAGGATCCATTCGCCAAAGGAGCCTCACGGGGTACTGTTCCTAACCCAAGGGTTCCCAAGAGAAAAACCCACGTCCCATTAATACCTAGCAACGTTGCTCGTACCTCATCCCAGGAGAAGAAGTCTACAGCACCAGCGAAACCGAAACCAGCAGTATAGCCGACAGCAGCCTTTAGGCTTGTGAGGAGAGGAGAGTCGCTAGGGAGCGAGGTAGACCAAGGAGAGTAAAAGCTCCAGAAAACGAATCTGACGTGACTAATGCGTCTTTAGAAGGAGCAAACAGATTACCGGTAGTCAGAAATAAATGTTTAGCCGAGCCATCTTCGGTTGAGGACGATTTTGAATCTTCGGACATGTGGATTGGTCATGCCGTTACCATGGGGGTGAGGAACCGAAGGTTGAGATAGGTGTCTTGGTCAGCCAAAATAATGCCTTGAACGTTTTACAGACCTACAAAAACAAGCCGGTGAAACATCGCACAAAAAAGGGATATGAGAACACGTCCCAGGTCAGCAAGGAATACCCATTAATAATTGGCCGCGAAACTGCCTAGAGATAGCATCCAGGTCCCGCAACCATCGATGTACTTACGACAGCCATCCCCGCGCAATCAATAACTATCGAGTGCACCCAAAAACTGTAAGTACCGAAGACGATGACCACCCATTGCCACACTCCAAGTCAGCGCCTAAACATCGCTTATTTGTGAAAAGCTTCCTACAAACCTATGAAAAACAGGTCACAAAGGGAGCTGATATAGACTAAGAATCTAAAACAACGAACTCCACTTCGTATATAAACAATAAATTCTCGGCCTAGAAGCCCCTGGGCCCCACTGAGCAAGTCGAGCATCCAGCTTCTCCGCGCACAAAAAATTTCGACGTAATAAGAAGAAGCACCTTCTGATTTAAGAATCCTCCTAAAAAGCAAAGCTCATCTCAGGGTACCCGCTCGTAGGTCGAAAACAAAGAATGGAAACCCTGGCTCTTGCCCCAGCTTCTGCAGTGGTAGGAGGCACCACATCTGCATCATTTATAAACACCCATATAAACCCAAACCTTCAGGAAGAAGAAACTTTTCCCAAGGAGAAGAACTTGAGACCTATGACTCCTATCTACTTGACCTGATAGTGAGGCTATCGGAACTCCAAAATTGTTCGGCCGCTACCTGAATCTAGGGAAAAAGTTCTTCTCAGGATCTATATGACCTTAGGACCCGGCCCTTAAATGGAAAAATCGAGAACCAAGCCTGTATCATCAAGAAAGTGAGGGACGGTAAATTCGTCAATAGGACCACTTACTATTGCACGATAGTCGGGTTTGCCGAAACATTAATGTGATTTTCTGAACGGAAAACGGCGACAGGTTTGCAAAACAGAAAGATAAAATTAGCAGAATATGCCATTTTAGAACATTTTCTTGTTCTTTCCTATGAGTAACTTCAACTTCATCTTCATCTTATTGCTTAAATTCAGAATCTAATCACCTGCAATGTTTTTTTTTCAAGTTCTCAACTCCTTGGGTAAATTATATCCCTCCACATTTAATTTCCGCTTGAAATATTAAATAACAATATAATATATAATATAATAATAATAATGGTAATTATAGTAAGCAAATCACAAAAATGAAAAAAGAGAAGCAGAATCAAAACTAATTTACATGGTCCACAGAAAATATTGTCTGCGATGAGTTTAAAAAAAAAATGAAGGAGCGTTAAGATTAATACTTATGCTTCAGAGGCGGTATGTCGGAGTAAGAGTCTGTTTGGCGTCGAGGAGGTGTCAAGCTATTTTGAAACAAGATATTTAAGAAATTTAACGTCGTCGCAGTGCGCTCGCTAGCTCGGTCGCTACAACGTGCGCGACGGATTATAAAAATTAATAAAACTTAGGGTTTTTATTTCTCAATTCTTAAATTTTTCCTAAATATTTGAAAATCTTAAACAAAAATGTTAAAGTAAAAAAACGGAAAAAAATGTTCCAACTTCAATATAAATAAATTTTTCTAAATAAAAATGCACTATATTGTTGTGAAAAAGACAGGAGGTATATTATACTATTTTGCAAATTTTGTGATTGAATGCGCATCTTCAGTACAAGAATAATTATTTCTAATAAAAACACTGGAATATAACATCCTATCAAATTATATTAATTTTAATTACTTTACTCACATTATAGAAAATCATCGATGGAATGAGAATCAATTACATTTCACGCAATTTAAAACAAGGTGTTTCTATAGCATTAAATAATTTTGTCTTATGAACGAAATTGAATATGACTCAATTGATTTATATAATTTAATCAATTTTTATAATTTTTAAATTATTTTAATTTGTACATTAAAAACAATTAAAGGGACCAGAGCGAATTATATTTTGTGCTATTAAACCCAATCGATTTTCATAGTTCTAAATATTTTATTTTATATTTATAATATTTTATTCTTATATAGTTTCAGATTTGAGACATCTTTGATTTACTAATTTAAAAAAAGCAGTTGGTAAGTAATTTTAATTACACATTTTAATCACACTTTAATTATGATGAGAAGGTGATAATTAATCATTGTTTTTTTGGTTAAAAAAAAGAGAATTCTAAGACATTAAATTGCAGTCTTCGATGCTTTTACCTTCAATCTTAACAAATCTGTACACAACAAGAGACGACAATGATTTAGAGATTTTCGTAGCTGGCCTAGTTTTTAGAGAATATTAAAAAGTAAAAAAAAACGGTGTCTCTAAAAACTTAAAACGCCAGTTAAAATATTGACTCTTGTGGAATCGTGACGCGACACATAGACAATCTTGACACTTGAAAACAAAAAGACAATGACTACAATGCACAATTTCCAATCTTATTAGAACATTGATAATTAAATTGCTCCTTATTGCATCAAACAGTTTGCCTAAGTTCGAAATGATGAGCGTTTTCTATATCCTGGTCTTATCTTCAGTGTTAATGCTCAGTTGCATTGGTAAATACAATAATATTATATATGTATATAATTTCAAACAGAATTTCCTAACTTTAAGCCATGTTGACGTGTACGCATAGGAGCGTCCTATATGTGAACGGCAACATATGGTACATTCCCAGATGTGCAGAGATACTCTAGCGGATCTTCAGAGCGAAACGATTACGGAGCTGCGTGACGGTAAAGTAGTAAAGTAAGCCTGTTTAGAATAAGCCAGCTCAAATACGAGAGTGGATCATATTCGCGACGGCGCAAGAGCGTTTTCTGCAGTCTCTCTCTCTCTCTCTCTCTCTCTCTCTCGCACAAGTGGAGCCCCTGCAGATATTTGAAAGCCCGGCCTAAAATATTACATGCCTATTCGCCCTTATAATTTTGCATCGGATGACCTTCCGTCGGTCAAACTTTTTTCCAAGCAGAGGAAGTAAGAGTTCGAGGATTTATGAGGAGTAGGGGAGCGAAATTTCGAAAAGAGGAGCTTTCAAAGTCTTAGTTAATTTTTGTAGTATGGAAAATGATTGCGTTCTTTATTTTAAAAAAATGTATCAATTTGGTTAAATAAATTTAAAAAAAAATGTAATTTTTTGAAAATTAGGAATTAATTGATTTAACCAATATGTAAATACATTTTTTATAGAATTTTGTTATTTTAGCGATTTCATCTCTTGGTATGAAAATTTATTTGTTGGGCATTCATGTAGAAAATACAACTATACATTTTATTTGGGTAGAACATTCAAGATCTGGTTTGAAAGTCCAACTATTTGGTAAAATTTTTTTTTTCATTGAAGATTAATCATTTTAGTTGAAAGTTCCTTTTTTGAAACATTTCACAAATTTTGTTGAACTATTTGGTCAAGTATTTAGTGGAAATATCAAATATTATACTTTTTGGTGAGAATTCTTTTTTTTATAATTCATAAGTTTGGTTAACAATTGAACTAATTTGTGGAAAAAACATATATCTTTTCAGTTTTCGGTTAAATGTTAATCATTTCAACTGAAAATGTACTAGTTAAATTTGACATCAATAAATCTTACATTTTCGTCAGTTCCATTATGCGCAGGAATGTGAATTTCCGCATCACTGCCCTTCAAATGAGACCAGCTTCTTAATTATGCATATCATGATTTCCGCTTGTGACACATTGTTTATAGAAAGAAAAGCAGCAAAAACACGCAATCATGTTTTAAAACATCTTGAAAGAGATTAACAAACATTTAAATTATTTTCAGATTTCCAAAAGTTTTAAGCTAAAATTTTCTATTTTTTGCTCAATCTATAAAAATTGACATGACTTATTTAATAAAATGAATAAAAATATTTATTTTTTAGTACTTAATCTATTAACCTAAAGAATATTTTAGTATAACGTATAAACTTTATAGGTTAATTTAAATATTAAAAATGTAGTTTTCAGTTTTTACTGAATTTATGAAAAACGTATTATTCAGAACGAAGCGAATTTATGAGCAATTTCAAAAATAAAATTTTCAATTTCAAAGTCTATTCTAAACATTAACTGTAATACGCAAATGATATTTTAAAGAAAATAATTAATTAATTTCTTACGAGTTGCATTTTTTACCGAAAAAGATGTCCTCTTTTCAAAGTAGACGTTTTTTCCACAAAACTTTTTCTACCAACAAAATTTATTTTCTACCGGAGTGATAAATTTTCAATTATAATGCCGAATTTCAAAAAAGACGAATTTGGAACATAATAGTGGACTTTTGAACAAACTGCCGTATTATATTCAAAGTAAAAAGATATACAGTTACAATTTTAGGGGAGTTAAATAAAAATAACGCTTTCTACAAAAATATAGTTAATAAACAATTATTTATAGATATTTTTGTCTACTCATCATTTATCGTATCTCACAGATATACGGCGAGAGACAAACACAACTTAACACACACTCAGACATACACATTCATCAAAGGGAAAAAAATTATTATTATTATTATTATTGTTTAAAACGTCACAGGATGAATTTTCGATTTTTGAAGAAAACTCAAAAAGTTTTTACGATAATCTTGTAGATTATTTAAAAAGCAACAGTTACTGTCTTCTAACTTTCTTATATGCTGCGTTATTGGATATAAGATCATCCATTTTGTTATCGCCCCCGCCCCCAAAAGTTTAATGTTTAACTAAAACTACATTAATTTTTAACAAAAAAAGGAATTTTCAGCAGTCAAATTCTCAACCAAAAAGTTAAATTTTGAACTCAAAAAAGTGATTGAAATAAAATATTAACTTACTACCAAAAATACTTCAACGAAAGAATTGAATTTTTAATTTCAAGAGATGAATTTTTAAGCAAAAAGATTAACAAAAAACAAAAAAGGGTTTATTTTCTCTGATGAGAATGTAAAAATAAAATATCATTTGTTTTTAACTCATTCACAGTCAGGTGAAAAGAACATATCGTAATAATAATGTTTTCCAAAAAAAAAAACAATTAAAAATTCATAGTCCAAATTAAAAATTCAGGATCCAACATGTTGAACATTATTTTTTTTAAATATTCGGATGTTTAAAAAAATGTTGGTACTTACAGTTTTGAGGTCTTTGACCAAAAAACTGATTATTTATTTTTGAACACTCGAAACTGGAACGTCTTGTACGGTCACGACACCTGAATATACAGATAAGAGACTAAGAATAAAATTAAGGCGGTTTTCATGCAATTCTTGCACAATGTATGCGGTAAAACGCTAATGGACAAAGTAATAGGGGGATTTAAAAAAAACGTATTAATAATTTTCCTAATACTTGGAAAATGTAGATCGTCAATCAACATCCAAATCGTTTAGATCATTTAATATAAGTTTTGTATACATCAGAAGTATTTTTATAGAATCATCAAAAAGGCTAGCAACCGACACGATACATACTACTTCTGAAAGTCCCACGAAGATTACTCCACAAAATATAACTAACCTAATAAGTGATTATGATGCTGGGGAACGAATGTTTGGCAAGGATCTTGGAGCCCATATATTTATGCCTTCGTCTCCAGCAGAATATTATAACCAGGATCATCAACTTTCTCCAGGAGCATACAGTGAGTTAAAAATTCATGTATTTTGTTCAAAATTACAGTGAATTTTTAAAGAAGATTCTTTTCTTTGTTTGAAAGTTAATTTGCAAATGAAAATCGAACTATTCCATTTTCCATCCAAAATTTAAAGAATTAAACTACTTGGATGGCATTTCAAGTATCTTATAAAAAATTTATTTTCCTGATAGAAGATTGCTGATTTTAGTTGAAAGTTGTGGGATTAAAAATTAAAATGCATTATTAAAAATTATGTTTTCATACTAAACATTAATTTTTAAAGTTTTAAATTTAAAGATGCATCTTTTTTGTTGAAAATTAAAATATTTGTATGAAATAATAAAAAATTGTATTGCTAACTCGTTTTCTTATTGTTCAAAATTAAACTATTTAGTAAAATTTTTTTTAAATGTTAATTAACGTTTTATTTCGGAGATTGATCTAATTTGATCAAAAAATTATTTAGTGTACAGAAAATTTGTATTTCTAGAATTAAATTTCCTAATTTTTATAAAAGTTTTTGTTTTTCGTGTGAAAATTTAACTGTGTGTTGTTACATTTCATATTTTCGTTTGTACGCTCTTGATTTCCTGGCTAGACGAAAAGCAAAATTTCGTACTATCTCGACGTACATCTACCGGTAGCATAAAGAAAAATTGGAAAATTCTAATTTGGCAGTGGTGGGATGAAATTTGAATTTTTCCCTATCCAGACACCAGCCGGGCGAACAAGAGGGTACATAAGAAAATATTAATGGTACAAAAATTAGATAGGAGTACAAACGTTAGCAAACAAAATTTTTTTAATGCATCTTCGGGCAGTGTCTCCAGAACGTGGGATTTTTCGGCCCCCACCACTCTTCCTTATGGGAGGAATACATTCTCACGCAGCGTTTCGGTGAGGCGGCTCTGCTACATGCTGTGAAGACCAGCCGAAAATGCACGAGCACGAACCCGAGCTGTCCCGACAATCCCCAAGGACGATCTAGCTACTCCTCAAAGGCTCTAGCGGGTTAACAATATTAAAATTGCCTAACAGTGAATCGTTATCGGGGACTAGCCATTCGAAAGAGTATATTTGGAAGCTCTCTTAACTAAATTTTCAGACCCCTAGGTGGCAATAGAATGCCACAATCGTAAAAAAAGTGTTGTTTTGAAAATAATTTTTCCTGCTTTACTGTTTGCAACAAAAATTCTGAAAAAATTCATGAATATCAGATTGTTGAAATATACTTTAATAATATTTGGTTTCAACTTAACATACTCCAAATTGAGATTTTGATTATCATCCATTAATTCAGCCAGATAACAGACGGCTTGACCTATTTGATAGGTGCCTGAAAAAAATTTAAGATCCCTTTCAGTCATCTCCGGAAAGTCAGTTATGTCATCTGATGTCAGTTTAGTCTTAGTAGTGGATCTTCTAGACCATCTGGCTGTCTCAATTTCTGATGCCAAAGTATTTTCATCTTGCTTACATTTCAGC
>JAAAKG020148837.1:0-10174 GCA_010014905.2 Druon quercuslanigerum | reverse complement strand
ACCGGTCCCACGACTTTCCGGAGATGAACAACTCCTTTGCTAGGCTAGTGTTCACCGCATGGGCCACCGAGGCTCTTACAGAGTGCGAGGCGGTGATCGAACCCGCAAGCCGATAGAGTGGGTCCAAAGCCTGCGCTTTAGCCCCCACGACCATTGTCCCACTTTCGTTAAATTTTTAGTAAAACAATTAATTTTCATCAAAAAAAAAAAATTTTTAATAAATAGGCTAATTTTATTACCACAGATATCAATTTTCAATTAAAATGCTAAATCTTCAAGCAAAAAAGTAAATTTTAAAAATAGTTTAACTTTTAAACAAGTAATTAAATTTGCATTCTCAAAAAGATGAGTTTAGAATTTAAAATTCAGCAGTTGATATTTTAACAAAAAAATTAATTTTTAATCAAAAAGAGTTGAATTCAAACAAAAAAGAAAATTTTTCAACCAAGAAAAATTGTATACCCAGGAGAGAAAAAAAGCAAACAAACTGTTGCATTTTCAAGCAAAAATCTGAATTTTCAACTATGCAAAAATTATTTTTCTGCTAAAAAGAATGATTTTTCAAAAATTTACATGGATTTTCGACAAAATATATAAATTTTCAACAGAATACATTAATATTGAACAAAATACATGAATTTTTAACTAGACAGTTGAATTTTTAACTAAAATGGAATTAAAGTTAACTTCAGCAATATAAAAAAAGTAAGAACGTCCTCAATACAATTCCCTGACAATTCGAGGTTTTGCAGATTTTCTAGATGAGTAAAAAAAAACCCTGTAAAATTTTAAAAAGTATTCAAGATATCGAAAATTATCGCAAAACGTATCAGGAATCTCTTGACTTTTCGTTAAATTTCTGTTCCAATTGGTTCGACAGATTAGGATTATTATTATTAATTAGTATTATTGTTGAATTGTTTTTAAAAACTTAAATTTTCACATGTGTTCACTGCTCACCTCTGCAGCATAATCTATCCAACCAATTTTCAAAAATCGTGAAAATAGCCATTTTTCTTATATTTTGAACCAGATAATATTGTCAAAAATTTTAATTTTCAGATTAGACAATTGCAAACAGTTTATGATATCACCTAACTCGAAAATTCGCCATAATGAAAATATACCGAAAAAAATATCCGAGACACGTAAATTCCCGAATTATAAAATTTTAAAACCAATTAATCAGAAAATAAATAATAACATAATAAATAAAATACTCCTATTTTATGAACCATGTGGGGCGAAAAAATTAAATTATGGGAATAGAAATTAGAACTACATGGAAAAGTAGCGTATTAGGATAATGAAAAAGTATCATTACTTTGGTGCTGATTGATGAAATCCTTTAACTCGAGAATATGAAAAATGTGATTGAAGAAGTTATAATATTCATAGTTTTGATATTTTCGTAAATGTCAATTTTTTCATGTTTTTGGAGGTCATAAACTTTAATGGAATGACGAAAGAATTTTTTAAGATTGAGGTTTTTTTACTGGTAAAAATGCACTGGAAAAAATGGGTTAAGTCTCAAAAATTGAAGTTAAACAAACAAACAAATTAAATTTTACCTAATTTACTGTGCTTAAATTTATTATTTATCAGACTTTCTAATTTTTTCGAATAATTTTCACCAGTAGAAAAAACTTTCCAAAACAAATTCTTCCATCATTCTTGTAGATTTAAAAATATTTTTTCGAAAACATGGGCCTGTTAAACATTAATTATCGACTAAAAAACACAAATGAAAAAAAATGACGAAAATTGGAGAGACGTTTAAGACCTACACTCATGAACATAAGAATTTTTTGAAGCAAATTTTGCTGACGCTCGGAATTTAACAAATTTTTTCAGAATCTTAATAAACTATTTTTTAGGACTTTTCGAATTAAAACAATTAAATTATACAAATTATTCTTTTAATTCAAAATAACATTAATTTTAATGAATATATGAAGATTATTAATATATATATATATTTTTTAATTTCATTATTGTTTTTTTAATAAACAATATTAAATAAAATTATGGCAAAACGTATCAGGAATCTCTTGACTTTTCGTTAAATTTCTGTTCCAATTGGTTCGACAGATTAGGATTATTATTATTACTTAGTATTATTGTTGAATTGTTTTCAAAAACTTAAATTTTCACATGTGCTCACTGCTCACCTCTGCAGCATGATCTACCCAACCAATTTTCAAAAATCGTGAAAATAACCATTTTTCTTATATTTTGAACTTTCCACCACCCCTACCTGGGGTGAGGGTGGGGGCAAGTTCGAAATCTTAAATGGGAACCCCTATTTTTTATTGCATAATCGGATTCTTTGGATAAAAATGCCTATGATTTGTCTCAAACATTTTTCTCGTTTCGAATTTTTTTTTACATTTTGTTTCGAACTTGCCCCCACCCCCACCCCCAAGGGACGGTGTGGGGGAACCGATTTTAACATCAGTGCATGTACTCCTCAGAGTGACTAAATTTTGATTCATAACATTTTTTCATAGAGTGCCTATTTTAGGCAGTTATTCTGAGTGATTTAAATACCCATTTGAAAAACACTTCAATTTTTTTCATATTTTGAAATAAAAGTCAAAAGAGCGGATCAACAGTCTTATATATTTATTTGTCTACACCAACGGAAATAAATATTTAATATTTTCATAAATCCATTTCAACTTATGAAGTCGAAAAGATCTATTTACAGTAGTTTAATAATAATAGATTTAATATTTAGGACAAAGATAGGTACTATGAAGTCATATATTACAAAATTTCATTAAAATTGGAACGCTTGGACAAAGTTACAGACTTTTGGGCAGTGGGGTGTACCTATTTTACTTATCTTCTTTTTCTGCAGTATATTGATGTCTGAGAAATCTGTATCCTTGAGTTAATTGTGCGCCTTCATTAACGAAGTGGCAACCGAACAGAAGTAAATTGCGTGGTTGTACTTTCAGTGCAAATCGCATGAACATGGCTGAGTATAAACACAGAGCTGAAAATAAATACATTGTCAATTCTAAAATTGTAACTTATACACTTGTAAATGATAGTATGTAATTCTAAATATTACTTTCATCTGGCTATAGATTTACTTTTAAAACATTGAGTCCAAAAAACTCCTAAAAGAATGTTATAAATGTTTCGAATTCTAATTTGCTCAGAATTAGATTTTAGACTTTTTGTTTGTTTCAAATTTTCACTATTCTTCATAATGTCTAAATAAACTGCGAAAGTTGGATATATTGAAAAATTTGAAATTACAGACTTTACAGGCCAAAATGCTCTCAAAATACAATAAATAGGCAGATTGTTCACGAAAATAAGTGGATAACTTCTGTTTAATAAAATTATTGTAGATGCTATATTGAATTCTATATGAAACGAATTTTCAACAAAATAGTTCATTTTTGAACCAAAGAGATAAATTTTCAACTGAAAATATAAAACTCTAACCAATTTCAACCAATTATAGTTGAATTTTTAACCAATAACATTAATTATTTTACTAAAAAAAATACGAATTTTCAACGAAATACATGAATTTTTATAACCACATGATGAATTTTTATCTGAAATGATTCATCTTCAACCAATAAAATGAAGTTTGAAACAAGTATTTCCACGCCAAACCAAGTAGCTAAGATTACTTTTCCATTTTAAAAAACGGACGAATTTTTAAACAAAACACATGAACTTTCAAACCAAATAGTTGAATTGTCAACTGGTAAAGATCAATTTTTAATTTAAAAAAAAATTAGTAAAATTTTCAGTCAAAAGGATTATTTATCAACAAAAATGAATGATTTTTTAACAAAATATTTAATTTTTCAACCGAAGAGATGAATTTTTTAGATAAAATGATGATCTTCGACCAAAAAAATGCGAATTTTCAACAAATTTTTCAAACAAAAAATTCGAATGCATTAAAAAACAGTTGACTTTTAAACTGGAAAAAATCAATTTTTAATCAAAAATTGAAGTTAAATTTAAATTTAAAAAGATAATTATACAACAACCAAGAACGATTTTTTAACAAAATGGTATATTTTTCAACCACTGAGATGAATTTTTAACTGAAACGATGAATCTTCAAACAAACAAAAAATTAATTTTTAATAAAGTAGTTCAATTCTTAAACAAAGAGATACATCTTTAATCAAAAAAATAAACTAACGAAACTGTTGCATTTATAACTAACGAGTAAAAGAGACGATGTTACAATAAAATAGTTAAATTTTTAACCAGGTAGTTAAATTTTGATCCAAATAGTTGAGTTTTCAACCAAATAGTTGAATTTTTAAGAAAAAAATTTATTTTTTTAAGACAGTTGAATTGTCAACAACAAAGTTAATTTTCTACCAAGAAAGATGACTTTTTAACAAATTAGTTGAACTTTCCACAAAATAATGAAATTTTGAATGAAAAAGCGTATTTTTTAATCAAGAGATAAAATCCGATCCAAAAATATTTTAGTAGACTTCGCAACCCAAAAGATTTTATATTAATTCAGTTCGTATTTAAACGAAAAAATGGGAAAGTTTGATGAAAACGGGGGAAAAGAGGTGAATAAGGGAAATTGTTTATTAATTATCTTATAAATTCTCTTAGAATATTAATAAAATTATGTCAACTTACCATGGTAATTTATGGCCTTAAATAGCACGAATGATGTAAAAATTAAACATAAAACAAAAATGGTTTATAACCTTAATAATAATAAAATTTTATCTTGATGGTTGTTTAAGTATGAAGAAAGATTTATGATTGTCAAAGTTACGAAATGTTATTTTTTTACCCTGAATTTGTACGAAACTGGTGCTATTCTAGGAAAAATGGTTGTGATCTGATTGATCAAAATTAGATCAATAAAGTATGAAATATTGAAATAAACGAATTTCCAAGAATTTGTTCTCACGAGGTTTGTCTGAAATTATTAAAAGCTGCAGAATGACCATATCTTATTTCTAGATATAATCATAAATGTATAAATCACAATACAAATATTATCATTAAATTTTAAACATTTCGATTCTTCTATTTCATTTCTTATCAGGGTGTTCAAATTGATATTTTTAATTTAAAAAACTTTCAAAAATTATGGTATAAAATATTCTTGAATATATTAGCATTATTGATTAATTAAATAATACCAAAAATATTAATTAGTCATTTCTTGAATTTGTCTCTTGAAGTCCATTAATTTCAGTAGTAATTCAAACCAATTTTTATTTTATCTGCTTATAATACTTAAAATTTAGTGCATATTTGGGTAAAATAATATAAATTCATCCAAAAAAGACGTTTTTTCAACAAAATACATAAACTGTAAACTAAATAGTTGAATTTTAAACTAAAAAATATCAATTTTCAACCGAATAGTTAAATTTTAAACTAAAAAGGATAATTTTTCATCTAAAAATGTAACAGTTAAATTTTTAGTTAAAAAAATACATTTTCATCTAAAAAACAAACAAATTTTGAACAAAGGTGATGAATTTTCGATTACAATTATGAATCTTCAACAGCAAAGTTTTACTTTCAACCAAGAAGATGAATATTGAAATAAAATGATAAATATTTAACTGGCATACTTGAATTTTCAACGAAAATGATGAATGTTCAAACAAGAAGATTAATTTTCAAACAATAAGATTAATTTTCAACTGAAATTATGAATCCTTAACATCAATAGTTGAATTTCAAATAAAAAAAGATGAATTTTAAACCAAGAAAATTAATTTCCATAAAAAGGTCCAATTTTTAACTAAAGAAAATAATTTTTCTCCCAAAAATGGAATAGTTAAAGTTTTAGTTAGAAAAAGTAATGTTCAACCAAATAGATAATGAATTTTCAGTTAGGAAAATTAATTTTTAAAAAATTTAACTTTTCAACAAAGTAATTAAATACAATAATGTAATTCTATTTTTACAATTTTATATTGAAATTTTTAAAAAATTACGCCAGCGAAAATATTTTCTGAGTTAAAAAAAATACCCTAACATTTCCAGGTTTTCCAGTTAGGATAGACACTCTGCTTATTCAATATTCAAAGCTTTACTATTTTTATATTCAGGAATAATCATTCGTTTTATATAAGAATTTTAATTGATACAAACGACAGAATAAGAGGTTATGTTCTCAGCAGATACTAAAAGATTAAGACTTAAAACTTCTTCAAAAAGAAAGGATAAAAAACGAAGTATACCATAGTAGTAAATTTGTTTAAAAAATGTCATTTAGTCGACCTTCAAAAATAAACATTGTCAAAATTACCTAATGTCATTTTTCCACTAATGTATTTTGGGTCTCTCTGAATGTCAGCGATTGCTGCAATTGGAATACCCCAATTTGCAAGTGGTCCCCAGAAATGTGTGCTATAGGAAAAATGTTAATGTAAGACAAACATTTTAATTAAGATAGAAGGAAAATATGTAATGAGGCTGGTCAAAAACTGCTTCCTCACCTCGTCAGATAATCCCGAGTCTCTTTGCTCTTTAGCGTTTGTAGGATTCGATTCATTTTAACAGTGGTATTTTTCCTAAATGGAAAAGGAATTAATCTTTTTTTTTAAATACTATGAAATTTTAATTTATAAAAAGCTCACGATTATTTGATGAAAAATTCAGTCGACACGAATTGACAAATATGCACAATTACCGCGTCGACGTCGTCTGGTACATCAGTTTGATTCGTTTTATATGCGCCTGCGCAGTAGTTGAAAACGGATAACTAGGGTTGTAAGCCAAGATATATCTTTGAAGTAAGCCGAAGCCATGGAACATTTCTTGGAAACATTGAAACTTTCACGTGAACGTAGAAAGGTTTCATGGTAAAAGTTCATGTTCCTTGAAACATTGGCGGGGCAGAGGATAACAACTATTTTGCGCAAACGCAGATTGGATTGACCTCTTGGTTCAGGTCAGGTTATGATTTCTTCGATTTGATCAGTTTGAATTTTCCCTCCGTCATATTTCAAACGTTAGTTATGTTGACTTACTACTAGTTTCAAAAAAGTTTTTTTTTTTCCCCAGCAAAAATAATATCTTTGGCAAAAGCAACGAACACAATTTATTCATATTATTAGTAATATTCAAAATAAAAATATGCAAAAAGTTAAACTAGTAAATAGTAGGGTTGTGTAGGATACAAAAAGTTACGTTAATTTAGGGATTACATTATAAGATTAAAAAATGTTTTAATCTTTGTTTTAAGCTAACCTCAAATTATCTGGTTTTATGATTCATGCGACCAAAATCTTATATTATTGTCACTTTTTTGTATTCTGCTCAAATAAACCATTAACTCGATTAACTTGGTACATATGCTTATTCTGAAAATTACGAAAAATATGAATAAATTGTGTTTTGCAGAGGTTTATGTTACACTTGTTTAGGTAAAACAGCAAAAACAAACCGTTTTTTTTTAACGAGTAGTAAAGCTGTGTGAAAATACCTAATGTTTCATGAAACTTTTCGTTGGATTGAAGTAGCATGAAACTTTACATAGAGGAAAAGGATCAAATAAATGGAAGAGGAAACGGTGGAAACATATTTGATACCGTATTTACGTACTGTATTTACATTAAATTTGTAATTTATGCATGTAAATTTAAATCATGAAGCAATTGTGTGGACTGCAACTTATTTGTGAAATATTTTACAACTTTTGACATTAAATGACGCTGATATATTACATGTTTTGAGCAATTCCTAACCTGTAAATAGTAAGATAACATTATTTTTGTATTTTGTTTACATGTATATTTTAAGAGTCTTACCATATTAACAATATTACATATATCTAAATTCGTGTTATAATCTTATTGTTACATTTTCATTTCTCTTTAATTACATATTCCGATAAAGCGAACGCCTTTTCTAGCGAATGCTTTTCAATTTCTATTTCCTAAATCCAAAATAGCACAAAACCAATACCTTTGACAAAAGTGATCATTTATTCCAAATTCGGAGTAGCTAAATCTATAAGCGCAGTGGAAAAAGTTTTTAGAAGTGTGACAGTGGCAGTGCTAGTGCTGTCAAAACTATATATTTTGAGTTTTGAAATTCTCAGAAAACTAAAAAAAATCGTATTGCTTATTGTTAAGAAATAAAGAAGTGGATTTTCAGAGTATAATGGTAACATTGTATTTATTAATTGTTTATATTGTTCTTATCAGTATTCATTTTTATTATGTTACTGAAAATTCAACAATTTGGTTAAAAAGTCATCTTTTTTGGTTGAAAATTCCATTTTTTTAAAAGGAAAATTCGATTATTTTTTCACAAAATTCAACAATTGTTTTTCTTTTTCAACTGAAAAGTCTTTCTGGGTGGAACATTTAATACTTTCATTAAAAATTGACCTGTTTCGGTTGAAAATTCAATTATTTCAAAACTTTTATTAAAAATTCATCTCTTTAATGGTTTATTCAATTTTCTGTTTTAAATAATGCAACTGTTTCGTTTAAAATTAATCTGTTTTTTTTTGAGAATTCGACTATTTTGATTGAAATATCAGCTATTACATTTTTCGTTGAGAATTTATTTTAGTTGGAAGTCGAATTACTTTGTTAAAAACTCATTGGTTTGGTTGAAAATATATATTTTTCGTCGAAAATTAATCCCTTGGATTGAAAATTTTCATATTTGGGTGAACATTCGTTTCCTTCTTTCTTTGAAATTATATTTTTTCAAACTGAAAATTGAGCGTTCTCATTTTTGGTTGAAAATTGAACGATTTTGTTGAAAATTCGCATTTTTGGCTTGAAAATTAAAATTTTTTTGATAGGAAATCCCTGTATTTCGTGGAAAAATATCTTTTTTATTGACAATCCATATTTTCGATTTGTCATTGTTTCTCTTAAATGAAAAATCTTTATTGGTTGAAAAATCAACACTTATTAAAAAATCATATCTTCGGGTAAAAATTAAATTTTTATATTTGTTAATAATGCAATTGTTTGGTTGGAAATTATTCTGTTTTTATTGAGAATTTAAATATTTTGTTGAAACTTAGTATTTTTGGTTGAATTCAACTGTTTTTCATTTACAATAATTTTTGTTGACAGTTCGTCTTTTTTGGTTGAAAATTTAACTAATAGTTTGAAAAAAGAACTGCTTTGTTAAAAATTAATTTTTTTGTTTAAAATCCATCTCTTAAATTGAAAATTTAAATATTCAGTTGAAAATTGGTCTATTTCTCTAGTTGAAAATTAATCTTTTTAACTCAAAATTAAAATGTTCCATTTTGGGTGGAGAATTGGTCTTTTTTAGTTTAAATTCAACGTTCGCATTGAAAAATCAGGTATTCTGATGCAAATTCGTCTGTTTGGTAGAAAACATATCTTCTTGGTTGAAAATGACTTTTTCTGGTTAAACATTTAAAAATTTAGTTTAAAAACCGTCCTTTACGTTTGAAACTTCAACTTTTTGTTGAAAAATAAAAATTTATAGCGTTTTATTTTGATACTTTTACAACTTAAAGCATCTACATTTTTTAACAAAAAAGGTTCAATATTATCGATTACAAAGCTGAAGCCACTCAAATTGAACACTATTTCAAGCCCTTCAAATAAAACTTTTATTGATAACAATTAAAAACTAAAAATGCTTAAGCTTGAGCGATTTAAATCTAAAAATAATTATTAGTTCTTGAATTTGAATGACTGCTTTCACTCGAAATTCTCTAATTTAAAAAGTTTCATTGAAATTATGCTTAACAATTTTTAAATTTAATCTAATCAATTTTTTTAAATTGTAAGTTTTCAAGTTCAAAAGTCAGCATTGCCATTGTTAATTGAAAGTAATTTTGAACAGAACTAAAGACGAACGTCAGAAAAAAATATTTCAGGTTGAACTGGCTGATGTAAAAATAATTGTTTAGGGTTTTATGTTTTAGCGTTCTCTTTATGTGAAAGTTCCAATTCTTATTAAATAAAAAAAATTTATTTAGGAATTATACAATTGCTAATTTTATAAGTAATACTTTGCTCAAATAATTAAAAAATATATTAAAACATACCGAAGAGAATTCTAAAGAATCTTTCATTGAATAAAATAAGCTACAACATTCTGATTACATAAAATTTGCAACTTTTGCCAAACGATAAAGCAAAAGCGTAAAACTGTAAATAACTAATATTATATAAAAAATTTTAATCTGAAA
>JAAAKG020148836.1:0-10175 GCA_010014905.2 Druon quercuslanigerum | reverse complement strand
TACTGCTCATATATAGCACTAACACACGCAACAAGACAACACATTCATATTTTAGTTCAAGTTGCGGCCAACTGTTGACGCCGTGTTTCTTCAAATTTCTACCATTGAGTTGAGTGGGCCTGATTTTGAGGCCCATCATCTTTATGCTTGCATTCAGCTTATTCAGCATTATTTGCAAGTCTTCGATTGAATCTTTCATAACAACCTTATCATTTGCGAACGCTAACCCACGTACCCTTACTGTTTCGAGATCCACACCTTCTTCGTCAAATAGAGCCATTCTTAAACATTTGTCCATAAATAATATAACACTCGCTTTGCATCTCGTATATATTGCTTTTATAGCTTGTAGGAGTCATCCATTTACTCCGTATACTTTCAGCACTTCCCATAGTTTCTTTCTATCTACCTTGTCGAAAGCTTTTTCTAGGTCAACAAATGCACAGAAAACTTTTTTTCCTACTCTCAAACTTTTTTCTGTGATTTGTCTTAAGCTAAATATTTGATCCGTACATGACTTTCCTGGCATAAAACCACTTTGGACTTCCCAAATCTTTTCTTCTGTTATTTTCGTTACCCTACGAATAAGTATTTTAGAGTATATTTTACTTACGGTGCTTTTTTCAATCATCCGGGACTTCTCCTATTTCGATGCATAAATTTATTAGTTTGTACAGTCTATGCGGTATGTACTAGCCATCGTTTTTAAGCATTTCAGCTTTAATACTGTCTACTCCGGCAGCCTTACCGTTTTTTAAGTTCTTGATTATATCTCTAACCTCAGTGATACAGACTTTCTCAATTGATACAGAGATTCTCAGTGTTGAAAATTTGTAAAATTAAATAAAAGACACTAAGTAACTAAAACTAACTAAGTAACTAAACTAAGTAAAAAAACTAACACTAAGTAAATAAAGAAATATTAAATTTTAGTTTTGAAGAAGAATTAAAAATGGTAGAAATAAACTTTAAATAGAAATACTTTATTTCTCAAAACAAAAATAGCTTTAAAATTAATATAACTGTTTTAAACTTTTATTTGTTGATCTAATTGGAGTGTTTACAAGGATCGTTTACTCCCGCTATTTACGATAGAATGCAAAAGCAATTCGAGTACCAATATCCTCCTCGCTCTAAGCTTTAACAAGAATGAAATATCGATTGCTGGCTTAACGAGGAAAAATTGTAGTGCCGAGTGATGAAAAATTACCCCTTTTTAATAAGAGCGAATAATCAGGTCCGTGCAGTGCATTAATATTAGTTCCCTATTAGTTAGAGAGCGAGGAAACTTTTATCTCCAATTTATTGAGATAATCAAAGGTTTACAAATTTAATTATTGTCTTTTCCTTACCCAATTATTATTTTTAAATGAAAACAAGACACAATTATTTCGTTTGGAGTCGTTGATAGTGTTTCCTAAGAGTTAATAAAACAAACCTGACTGTCGGTCCAACTTGGCCCATATCATTGAGTGCCTACTATCCATACTCTAGAAAAGCTTGGTATAATATTGTATTAAATATAGCACCCTAACTACAAACTGTGAGAAAAATTTTTTTATTCATGCTTTTTTAATATAGTACAATATTGTACTAACCTTACACCCTTAATTAATAATAAAATAAAGATTAGAAGCTCTCTAATTTTTATAATTTTTTTATATTTTCAGCAGAATCAGTTATCTCTTCACTCATCATTCAGAATACCGTAAAATTTATTTGCAATTTGAAATTTGTATGCAATGTTATCCCACATTGTCTCTTATTCTATAACTCCAAAAGATTAAATTGAATATTGATTTTTTCAAGAGGAATCTGTTACCAGAAGTGAAATATCAGAAATACATTCCAACTGTTGTAATGCAATGAACTAAAGGATTTTCAATCGAGTGCGGAAGTAAGTCGCTTGGTTCCTGATTCCAAACAATTATTTCGAGAATTATGCAATTCCTGATTCTAGTGAAAATTCTTAGAAAACGATTAAGAGTTTTAGATTTTGACAATTAAACTATATCACTATTTTGACATGTATACACTTTAGAAATGCTGATTCCCAAAGATATCTTTAAATAAAATTAATTGCATATTTATTATTTTATTTGTTTGCCAAAAAAATTTATCAGTAAAAAGTCGTTAATATTTTCCGTATTACTTTTGTTTGTATTCGTCTATACTTTTTTAGATTGATTGCCTTTTCATTAAAGTATCTAATTTATTATAAAATCATTACTTTGATGAGCTCGAAGGTTTTTACAGTCTTCCAGGGCCATCTTGTTCCTCTTGATTCGATTCCGTACTTTAACCCTTTCCAAATTTTGCTTCATTATTTTTTACATTTAAGCGAAATTTAAAAGTGTAAAAGTTGAAAAATCTTGCTCCCCAAAAGTTCTTCTCGAAAAACATCGCCAATCAGAAAAAAATTTGATTTGATTATGTAAATGAACATTTGGTAGAATAAGAAAATGGCGAAATTTAATAAATATTCCACCGAATGCAGATTTCTAAAAGATTTTAAAATAAATGGAAACAATTGGATCAGATTTGTGGTTAGTGTGATCATAGTTTTTCCTTTTTGCCGATTGTTGAATACGAAAATCGGTCATCAGTTCCAAGTTCAACTATGAAACAGAAATCTAGATATATGAGTAGTGCTGCTACGAGTAGTGCCACTTCTCCTAATTCTCGCTCTAGCACGACCCCCACTCCACGCCACTTCTCGAGCCTCGAGAATTTCATATCCCAACCTCCGAGTAGTGCCGCTAGCCAAGTTGCAGAAACTCGCGGTTTTTTTCAATTAAAGTGTGCATTTTTGCAGTTAACTTATACTTTATGACAGTTTATATATAATTTAAACGGTTTTTGACATTTCGAACATTTTTGCCAATAATAAAAAGTCTGGAAAAAAAACAGAAAAAATACAGTACAGCCTAAACTACAATCTCCAATGACCCACTTTTGATTTTATTGTTTTTTATCTTCAGAGAAAAATGTTAAGTGTATAAATTGTTTAAAAAATGTAATTTTATCAAACATATATAGTTTTGTATTTTAGAAAGTATTTAATGCACCAAAATGCTTTAGCAAATGTTTGTTGTATTTATTTGAGAGATTCTATGTTGCAAATAATACTTGCGCAATATTGACTTTCTTAATTTGTATTGGTAGTTTTATCGCACTTTTATTTTTATAATACATAATTTATTCTCCATATAATTTAAAATTAATAACTTGTACAAATTTTAATCTTATATTTATGTTTTTGCGAAAAAAATTATCGAAATAAATATAATTATGTAAAGTATGTAATGAAAAATGTATTGACCATGATACTTTTATAAATTTCTTCTTACTGTGATACCTTTGTAAAGATTTAGTTTAGCTGTGAATCCTTCACAAAGGAATTTTGAGGTGTTGGGTATTTTTTGTACATACTTTGAAATGTAGATTGATCCTAAGTAAAATTAAAAAAATACTTCAATTTTCTGTATCGAAAACCCAAAAATTTCACAAATTGAACAATTATCGCAAAATACGCTTTTTTCAATCGCGAAAAACCGAGATTCTGGGTCAATGGCTGGTGGTACTACTCGGAGGGAAGGATATGAAATCTTCGAGGCTCCAGCCGCTCGAGTAGTGGCATGGAGTGGGGGTTTATGATTTCTCGGAATCGTACTCTCCTGCGGCCTTGAAAACGGCACTACTCATAGGTTCATCTGTAATGTACAATTCTTTTCATTTTACTTTGAATTTACGTTCGTAAAAAATATAAATAAATTGTCCATTATAATTTTTAAAAATAAAGTGAAAATATTTATATATAAGAATGCTTATTAGAGGAATAGGAAAAAACTAGTTGAAACAAAAATCGGTCCAGGAGTGGTTTCTTTCAAATTGTATTGCTGTCCCTTCCTATTCCAAGCAACCGCTTACTTCACTGTCGCCAGGAGCACTGGTTCTTCTAGCTGCAAGATAAACTTTGGAAAAAACACACAGCGATGACTAGCCAGATTATGTATTTATCTCGCGCTGCGTGCTCGATTTTTTTACTGCCTTCACATTTTTGCACATATCTTTCAAAATTAAAGGTCAAAAGCATTGACAACTGTCATTTGGTAATTGTGAATTCTCTTTTGCTAAAGCTCCTTCGGCTTTAATTAACACATTCTCATCAGGTATTTCACGCTTCACACTCTATTTAGTCTACACTGCGAGGTTAGTTCAATTCTATTATAAAAAATATTTATTAAATTTGGAATTTATCACTTGACGAATAAAAATAATTCATTTTGAGAAAATAAAAAAAATTCGACCTTTAGCGCATAAATTTAACATAAAACAGCTTTATTGCATTTTTTTGGGCATATTTGGCACAATAAAAGGGAATTGGGGTGGTAGTCAAAATTAATAGTAATTGGTTGAAAATTATTCCACAAACACTCCTTAAAAGGTGATTAAATTTTAATATACAAAAAGTTAATAACAAGTATGGTCGATAGGGGTAAGTGTGGTGCAAAATTAACAAGTTATTCTTTGATTAAAGATATTTGTAATATGAGGAAGATTCTTGTTAAAAATTGTGCAAAAATTATTAGTTTTAATTTTCTTTGACAATGTGTCAACGATTTCAGACTTTCTGTTATGGCGAGTGAGCATTTAGAACCCTACGATAATTACAAAAGCCCAGGAATACGGGTTAATGTCCACCAATTGGAAAAAAATGGAGATTCTTTTTTGGAAAATTAAGAAATTGAGGGGGGGGGGTCGATCACCAAATACCGAAAGTTGAATTTTTAAGAGTATAGATTTGTACCACCCTAACGTATATGCAGGAAGTCTTTAAGTCCGATTTGCCATAATTTTTATTATACCTATTATTAGTTACGATTCACTGTGGCATGTCGGATTCTACCTCGTAAAAGTTATAAAAACTTTTAGAACTCCCGAGTAGTAAAGTACAGAATTTTTGTAACTATTATGCTTGCCATAAATACTAAAAAGGCTTCGCCAGTTAAGAAATTATGGGTACTTACAAGCATTACTGTCATTTTATGCGATCCTTCCATTTCCCATTTGAAAAAATCTTCTGGCGTTGGGCGGGCCCAGACCAGACCGTCTGGTTTCCATTCTTAACGCTGATGAATTCTTCGCTGATGAAAAACAAAACTATTCCAAACCAGACTGTTAAGATGATAAGAAACAAAGTATTGTTTTGACAGTGTGAATTTCTGAATTTCTATAATTTTAGAAACCTTGTAACTTTTTCGAAATAAGTCAGAAGGATTTTCTGATCGAACTTAGAACTTGTTTTATTTTTGGATAGCTGATCACTGCTGAACCTAGGCTAGATCAGATCTTCCAGACTAGATAGTCTAGATAAAGCCATACCTACACCAGACCTGACACCAGATTGCTATGCATTTTTTTCAACCGGATTTAAGAAGATTTTTTTCCATGCCAAAATAAAAGTCCGCGACATATTAGCGGTAATTGCAGATTTATTACTGCATAATACATTACCCTGGGAATGAAGCTTTAAACCTCACATCTGCAAATTAATGCCACAGAGAGTGAACAGTTTAGTTTAAATATATCAATGTCATCTGCGTTGCGATAATGCTTTAGATAAAGTGTTTTATCTATTGGCACGAAACTCCCAATGGATAAAATACCTCATTTTGTCCAATTCAGGGGCGTGCGGCAGCAAATGCTGCCAGACTTTACTTTTTTCTTCATGACTATCAATCATATTGAACGGAGAAAATTATACATGCAGATTCAACCAGCCTTTTCGACTGAACTGTCTCAATCTTTCTTCTTAAACAAAAAAGTTTTTGAGAGGAAAAAAGTGTACGCGCAAAGATGGAGAGGGCCTATCGTATGGAGCCGAAAGTTCTAATGTCATTCTTCATTATTTACGGGCTCCAAAGGTACGAAAACAATAATAATTATCTTAAAAAAACGATTATTTATAGAAAATTAAAACTTTTTTTTCAGTTTAAATAATTAAAAAAAAGATTATTTCAAATAAAATTTCGTTCCAAACAAAAGAAATAAAAGACAACATTTATAGAAGGAGACATTAAGATCTTAAAATATTAAGAAGGCACTTTCCAAAATTTCCCGCAACCCGCTCAGGGATCAAACCCCGGACCTCTAACATGAAGTCCGAGCGCCTAAAGAAATAAGCCACTTTTATTATTATAGATACTGCTATTTTTATGTAACTAATCAAATTCCAACTATAATTTTTATCGGATATCAACAATTAGGGAAGATGACCTCAAAGTTCAAAGGCTTGATTTTACTAAATAAATAGTGAAGTCTTCTTTTATGTCATGCCCCCCCCCCCGTATTTCAAGTCCCCATTACACGACTATCGCAGTTCCTTCACTTTCCACCACGGTTCGTGTAAGGTCTCTTTCGCGTCAGTGGCTGGCCAATGAAAATAAAGCCCGAAGAGCGGGAAGCCTTCGTTGTTTTGAATTGACTATTTTTGCTTGACGTCATGGGAATCAATAAAAATTAATCGAGAAAATAATCTAAACTTAAAAGTAAGTCATAAATGTGCGAATAGTAATATTGCTCAATCAGATCCGGTACTCTAACCTCTAATTTCGGATAGTTGATTGTATTTACCTGAAGCTGAAAAATCTTCAACCGATAAAATGATGAAACCAAATGATGGGCAAATGCAATCTACACTTGAAAAATATTACTATTCAGACCTTTATAACTTACACTTGTGAGTAATTCAAATTTAACTCTCACACTTGAATATAGGAGGCACTTGTGAGCACGAAGTCTCAGTTTCCGTCCGACTATATGCTTGTACACACGCACAATGTAACTCTCTCTTTTAAATAAACTGGTTTTATATTACTTATGTCTTACACACTTACGCTTCGTATATTTTCTTCAAAAAGTTGTCTGCACTCCTGTGTTAGGAACCATGCTAACCTTCTTGACATTTTCATCTATTCTAGCATGGCCGCGATGTCATGCCAGAAAAATAACTGTTCCGCATAATATTTGAGTCGCTTTTCTATTCTATTGCATTGATTTTTAAGTGATCAGTTGTAATATTTAACCGCTTGAACCATTTACAATTTTAACTCATAATATCGCGCAACACCTTTGAGTAAGTACCCGCGCAATGCGCCTCTCCGCTACGCTGCTGATGGTTTTCAGACAAGAGTAGCAATCGTCCCTCGCCCCTTCAGCTGAGAAACTGCATGGGCCAGCAATTATAGGAATTACTAAGCCGCGAGTTACTAAACTGAGAGTCGGATGTATTTATCCGTATTCTTGTTGATAGTATTTATTGATTTTAAAAAGAGCTGCGCTTTTCAACTCATGCGCAGTTGAAATAGTTGCTTACAGCGTCTTAATCAATGCATGAATGGTGCAGCCAATGAAAATAACCAAATAACCTAAAGGTCGCGAAAGAGGTGGTGCTCTCTCCAGCCTTGAAATTATAGAATCCTTATGCTTAAAGGGCCTTGAAATGGACAAGACTTTACTGTACTAGAATCACGGCTTTCTTGTATAATCAGGACCTCTATCCTGTTTTGAATTAAATCTGTATTCGGAGTGGAAAAATTAATGTTACTTAAAACATATTGTAAAATCTTGAAAACTAATCAAGATATTTTAATAATTTTTGTTTCATGTTCTCTAGAAAATTTTTTTAATGTAATGTCTTGCCTTAAAATAAATGTTGTCAGTAAGTGACCCTTGAATGTTTCATTATTTTTGGGGATTGCGTTCCATTTCAATAAAAAATATTATCATACGTATAAATATATTATCATAATCATAGAAAATAGACTATCCCGATTATTCTTAAAACTTTTATTTAGTGATAACTGTACTTATAGTTACCTAAACAAAAAATGCAAAACTCTTCTCTATGGAGAAGCACAGTGTTCACAAAATGATCATAATTATAAATGTTCCATATGATGAAAGTAACCTAACTACCTTGCAGTACTTTTTATTCTTTCGAATTACTTTTCTTCCCAATCTTTATGTTTACGAATTCCCAATTATCATGATTTCTATTCTTCTGAAAAGTTACATAACAACAAATTTATTCACACAAATCGTTATTTGTTATAACCCCGATTTTGCCAAATCGTCATGTAACAGAAATTTCATTGTACTTAAAACGTATCTGGCATAAAAATAATGGCCCAACATTCAAACCATAAATATTGATCGCCTGAATTTAAATATCGCGCAATGATTTGTATACCAGCAGTGCTTTATGTAAAACGCAATTTATTTTACAACATGACGTGCGCATGAATTTTAAGCTATGCGGCTAATCGGAAGCATGGGAATTATGTCACATGATAATTTGAATAGAGACAAATTATGGCATATGGTAATTTGAACAAAATATAATCAGAATAAGTGGCAACTTAGCAAAATAAAAATAATGCATAAAATTATTTCGAAAAAATTACAACTTTTGGACATGTGAAATGGCAACTCCAAAAACTAAAACCTATGCCGAATGTTAAATCGTAATAATAAAAATTAGGGCACATGTGAAATGAGCAAAATTTTGCCATGCAGTTGTCTTAAAAAATATAAATCAAGGTTAATTGTTATTGGAACAGAAGAATTTTGTTGAAATAAGCATATGAGAACTAAAACGTGAGGATTATTCATGGGCCTATTGATTCGAGATCGAAAATTTCAATATTAATGTATTCTTATTTTAATTAGTCGAAAAATGATTGAATTGATGTCATTTTATTGAGTTAAGCTCTTATTAAATTACTAGGACGTCTATCGAAACCTATTTAAAAAATCTGTTTTGGAAGACACGATAAGTCAACACAATTTTTTATTTATACCTATGCTACATATTTTATAATATGGATTGATCTAACCAACACAGTAAAAACCATGTGTGAGTCTAATGCTAATTTCAGGGTACAAAAAAATGGATGCCAGAGTTTTTAGTGCGAAATCATAATGTTAAAAAATATATTTTCTTATTCCTAAGAAGGTTAAATTAAAACATTTTTTAGTTATAACTATTGTTTATAACAATACACAGTGCCGCTGAATGATGCTTTATTTTGTTAAAATATTACAATTTATATGAGAAGATAAAAAAATTAGCGATTTGAGATTTTCCACCTGATCAAATATTTTCTGTTTACTAAAAATGTTTATTACAATGATGGATATTATGGTTTCTTGAAATATTTGTTTAAAAATATGATTCAAAAGATAATAATAGATGATTTGTTCTAAAAGAAAAATGTTGTATGTTAAAAACTGTAAAAACTATGAATAAGTTTAGAAAGAAATCTTTTATAACAAACAAAATGTAATAAAATGTAGACTTATTGGGTCAAATCTTATTCTGGAGACAAAAATAAATTTTTCCGCAGAAAAAGAAAAATTTTCTGTGGCCAAAATTTTAAAATAACTAAGTTTTTTTTATAAATGTGCATATAAAAATAGCAGATATTATATTGCAAAGTATTGTTCTTGAGTATAAAAGAAAATATTTCCACAAAAACTAAAAATATCTTATGAGATCAAATGAGAAATCAGTACATTTAAATACAAGAATTATATTAAACATAAAATGTGAAAGATAATTTTATTTTAAAACAATATCAGACAAAGAAATAGTTAAATTTTGGTTGTAGATTATTTTCAAATGTATAAAGTTTTTTCTGTGGATAATTAAAGAATTGGGAATTTAAATTTATATTGAAATCAAGTTCCTTCTGGTGGATCCATTGATTTAAAAAAGAGTTTAACCTTTTATTTGTATATTAATTCACTTTTATCGTGAAAATTGATTTTAAGATAGATTGATTTCTTTTTATAAAATGTAATATATGCAATATTCGACATATGCTCTTACAAAATGTATGTATCTGAAATTGTCTCCCGAGTGTCTGCAGAAATAAAAAAATGACGATATTTTAGGACGATACGAGACTGTCGGCTCTCGTGTATTTAACTTCGTACAATAATAATAAACTTGAATAACGATCGCCATTGAATACACGCTCTTCATCAGGGAATGTCAGTTTTAGGTTGAGCGTAATTCTTTTGTGCACAAAAATGTTATTTAAAAACAAAAATTCAGGAAAACGTGTATTCGCTAAAAATATAGGACAATTATTGATATATTGTTAATA
>JAAAKG020148835.1:0-10175 GCA_010014905.2 Druon quercuslanigerum | reverse complement strand
TTTTGGGGAATAAGAAACTATGCGGCGGTCGCTATGGGTATAGAAGGGAATCAGTTTTCTAGATATCCTATTCTTATGATGGCATTTTTGACAGATGGAAAAATCGCACATTAAAAAAAATGGAATAATCTTCATTTTTACGCTGAAATCTGAAAATATTAATTATTCTAGATGCAACGCTTGTTACCGGGATACTTGTGAAGAAACGTACTTCAAAATTATATATAATGTAAGGTGACTTTTAAATGCTTTGTAGGTAAAGTATAATAGTATATTATGAAAGAACAGACGGTTTCCTTCAAAAAAATGTTGTACAATGTTTACTCAAAATGATTAACTATTGCCCTTATTGAAGGTTAAACATTGAGAAAATTGAAAAAAAGTAACATTTTTGGAATTTTTTAATTTTAAACCGTTTTAACGCATTTCAGGTTAAAAAGAATATCGTATTTTAAAACAGAAGTAGATTTTCTTCAAAAATGTCAACGTAATATTTGTTTAACACTTTCAAATCTTATTTTTCTGAAACGCAAAAAGTGAAATCGAAGACAGTGCCCTCAGAGCCATGTCTTCTGATAATTGACGCCGCACCAGGGGATGAGTGAGAGGAGCTGTGGGAGGATGCGCGATGTGCGCTCAGGCGTGACAAGACAGAAAGAGAAACAGGAGACAGCAACACCGGCTCTAACTTAAGGGTTCACTGTAAATATACATATATATATATATATTTAAGATTTATCATTATTATTATTATAGATGGGTTTGGTCATCCAAGCCCATAACACTGAGGTTAGCTAGTTTAACCTATTGTACTTTACCCTTTAAAATCTTAGCCTCTCTATGGAGGCCAGTTTTCTTCATATATGCGCATATCGCGGAATAGGAGATATCTTCGAAATCCTCTGGTTCGCAGAAGCGATTAAGAAAATGCTTCACTCTGAGACCCATCAGCACATCACAATCTTACTGAACCATCGACCGAAAAAAACTTGGTAGAGAATTGAACTTAAAAAATAATTGTGACAGATTGTAGGTTTTATATAATTCTTAAATCATCCTACCTGCTCTGTTTGAAAGCAAAATACACCATTACTGTTAAAATAAAGCGTATAAAAGATAAGCTCTATACAATACCACAATTCAAAATTCAAACATATGAAAAGCATTTTCCTCCCTAAAACTTCCTATATTATTATCCTACATTGCCCCACTGTTTTCAAGCCGTGTAAAAGAATTTTATGCAGTTAGAAAACTGATAAGAGTGGAAATGAAAGTATATATTTCATTGTGCGCATATTGGCAGCTTCGACCAATCAACAAGGGAGCCTGAGATTAATATTCGAATTTTCTACATTCACTTTAAGTCAGCCCTGACCTACTTTCTTAAGAAACTTTGAACACCCGAGGTTTGATACTTTTCACGTTAACTTTATCTGTCAAACCGAGGGCATGCGGTCAACAGCATTTCTGCATGACAAACCCTTAAAATGCATTGGAAGAGCATTACATGTCTTATCTAGCATTGACTGATCAGGAACGAACGCAGATACCAATTTTATAATAAGCTCTTGAAGTAGTTTCAATTTTCGCACGCATGAGATGATTTTGACACCTTCTGAACAATCTTGAGAAACGGAATAGATAAAAGGTTAATGACACAAGATGAATAATAATTGAATAGTACGTTAAAACCTTGTAGATTAGTTATTACAATAACGGAAGATAACGAAATTTTAAAAATCAAACATTTCATCATATGTACATCGTTTAATAATCCTTTAACTGAAAGCAACTTTCGGCGTTGATAAAGGCAGTTGAAGACAATTTACAACAGAAAGAGGTTAACGTATAAAATGAGACTTTCAAAAGTATATGCATGAACCCAAAATTTATTGCACTCTCAGAACTGGTTAAGAATCAGAATCAGTGGGAATTCAGTAATCTATTCACAAACACCAAATGCTTTTAATTTATTAATATTTAGGTAATGCACATACAGAACCCCAAAGAAGTATATCACCGTCTATTATTAACTCGACAATTTTATGGACAAAAGAAGACTGACCTTAAAAGCAAAGCTAAAAAGCGTCTGACTTATAATAATTTTTATTTTCATGACCTTAGACTATAAATTAACTCTTTATTCTGCAAGATGTTACCTTAAAATCTTAGATAATTGATTTCTTTCTCGTTTTTAAATGGGTTTTTAAGTCATTTTTAAAACATCTGATAATATTATGTACTATCTGCTATCCAAAAAGCATATAAGCGGAAAAGCTACAGAATTTACATATTCTCGAGAGAAGTGAAAATTTGGAAAATAAAATTAAACTGCTAGAGTAGATAATTTTTAAAAAATCTAAAAAAAATCTCTCGTGCAAGCAAAAAGCTGATAGCTTTAAATTCTGATAAGACTGCTAATAACTCAATCGGCCAGGAAAGTATCATTTAGGTTCCTTAGAATTCTGTAAAAATACTTCCGAGAAATACTTGAAACTTCATAAGATATGGTATCGAAGACTTTTAAAAAAATAATATGATGATTTTGGTCTGTTATGTTTCAATCTCCATCAGAGACCTTGCGCCTCTCATGCACAAAAAATTGAAGAATTCTTTCTTTGGAGTATTTTGATTCGAAACCGGGAACCTTCCTAATAAATCCACCCCCCCCCCCCCCCCAACCGTAAAAAAATAATACTCTTCAGTAATATATCACGCCTAGTACACAACGAACAAGAATTAATCATGATCTCTTTCGCATTCCAGTGGTATACTCTAGATGTGGGGATGTGCTAGAAACATACCAGCATAACACGCAGTGGCCATTCTTGCCATGTTGACATTCATATCAGCTTTCGATACAAATCACAGAAGCAGCGGCAATGCCGAAATCCAGTAAACAGCTACAAAAGTTACAAGGTGGGAGTAGGCAATTCGAATATGAATAGACGATATTCGGGGATGGTGGGCTAGATCTCGAATAATCTGGAAGGAAGTAACTGTCCTCGCATGAGCCGCAGGACTGATTCAACGTCTTTTCACCAGCTTCTGAGAGTTGACGATAATCTCTTTGTTCCACGTGTACCGATATGCGAACTGCATGCTATTATATAACATTAGCACACTCCAACATCGAGATGCTGGATTGATCACTTGTGTCACTTTTGAAGATGCCAGTATCACCAAATTCACTTAATGGCCCGTATAGGCCATAAAAAAAGAAAGAGTTTCAAAATCTGGTCTCCGTTACTGATTTTCTCGAATGTTGATCTTGGATTCTTATTTATTCAAGTTTCGCTGGGTTGAATTTAGACAGTCACCTGATCAAGTCACTCACGGTACACTGATAATTCTCTCTTTAGGTTTTTGAACCTGACTGCTGAATTGCACACGGAATTTGAGTTAAGATGCTTAAATTGAACTGAAAGATATAGCGCGATATAGAATTGTAATTGATCAGTCGTGTTGCACACGTGGCCGAGGTAGAAAACAGGTAGCTTTGAAGTGACTAATATGCGATCCACATAGCCCGAGAGACGAAAAGGCACTGAGACTCAATACTAAAGACTTAAGTGGCACTGAAGACCAAAGACTTGAGGCTTAAGCGACCTGTGACCGTGGCGCAGCATACACGGACAAACGAACAAGGTTGACTTGAACGAAGAACGTCGTGATTCGCATGCACACAATTGTAAAGAGTCGTTCCAGCTTATCTTTGGACTTTCCCTCCTCTTGATCTTCCTACTCTCGTCACTCAACACCGTGCAAAGCTGCCATCCTCCACGCCTTCTTCAGACCTCTATATCACGTCATCCCCTATCAAGCTGCGCCTCGAACTGCTCCTATAGACTATAGAGGTTAACCAGTTTATCCCACTCCTCTTTTCACACAAAAAAACAATGTACCTATAGTGTGGGAAGTATGTGAGGCACCTCAAGCCCGTGGACGTGTAACGCAAGTGTTAGTTACAAAGAACAAGTAATTGATACGAAATCTGCCGGTATTTATTGATCAATAGACGGTTTATAAACATTGTCCGGAAACGAAACCGTTATGTAAAATAGGGAGGTTCGAAAAAAATTGCTATGAAGCTTGTTGTTGCAGTTCAGTCATGTTATTCCTGAAATGATAGAAGTGACTGAGTCTACATAAAAATAGAGACATTAAATTATTATTACTTCTATCCATGAGTCCATATATACCTTTTTCAGAGTTTTGTAGATATATAAATCACCTCCTTAACTATCGGCGAGAAAATGATAGGCATTTGCCTTTGAAGCTTAACAACTCAGCCAAAGAAATGCTAGCGCAATAAAAAAAATAGTCATATGGAAGCTAAAAGTGTTCTACGTAAATGAGTTTCAAGACATTTATGTCTATCATTTTTTGTGGTTTGCAGATTGAAAAATGTAAAAAAGTAAGTTTTTTGGGTACAATTAAGAACAGTCAAGTTTAGAGCACTATTTCTTATACAATGGGAAACATTTGAAAAAATTCATGAGTAGGAGAAAAACTGATGTGAACACACTGCAGTTGAGAAATTTGAGAAATAATCAAAATTGTTGCTTAAAAGTACAAAAATGTACGACTATATTAACTTCAGTTCTAATCAAGATATTAAAGCGATTTAAACTGCAAACTGTAACGGATAGGCTCTGTAATTTTTTTCAATCACCCGGAAGGATGTGATAGTCTTATTTTTGGTGAAAACCACGATATTTTTGAACATTTTTTTTGTGGGAAAACAAATGTCACATCCTTCCGGTTGATTGAAAAAAATTACAGAGCCTATCCGTTACAGTTTGCAGTTTGAATCGCTTTAATATCTTGATTAGAACTGAAGTTAATATAGTTGTACATTTTTGTACTTTTAAGCAACAATTTTGATTATTTCTAGTGTGTTCACAACAGTTTTCCTCCTACTCATGAATTTTTTCAAATGTTTCCCATTGCCCCTTGTATAAGAAATAGTGTTCTAAGCTTGACTGTTCTTAATTGTACCCGAAAATCCTTACTTTTTCCATTTTTCAATCTGAAAGCACAAAAAATGATAGACATAAACGCTTTGAAGCTCATTTACGTAGAACACTTTTAGCTTCCATATGACTATTTTTTTATTGCGCTAGCATTTTTTTGGCTGAGTTGTTAAGCTTCAAAGGCAAATGCCTATCATGTTCTCGCCGATATTAGTTGGTGCGGTACAACGAAAATTATCCAAAAGGTTTAACTATTCAGAAGGCATGCCACTTACTATGTGTTCTTTTTGACCTGTTAAATTCTTAGAACAGATTTTCTA
Organism: Druon quercuslanigerum; assembly: GCA_010014905.2. Lineage (NCBI taxonomy): Eukaryota > Metazoa > Arthropoda > Insecta > Hymenoptera > Cynipidae > Druon > Druon quercuslanigerum. Next base: position 4,879 of record JAAAKG020148835.1, on the reverse strand, counting down.
ATAGTCACAAACTTAGAGGTTTCGAAAAATATACGAGATACGGGAAAAAGTTCCCTTTCCATTTTCAACATTTTTAACCGTTTTTTAATATGGCCAAAAAAGAGTATTTTTTTGCAACATTGTTGTATTCCTTTCCGACTGATAAAGAAAATATGTAAGATGTCCCTTGATTATAATCCTAACGTTGACAAAAATTAGTGATACTATAGTTATTTGTGTTGATTTTTAATTTTTGCATAAAATCATTGTTTTTTGTAAGTTTTCAAAAATTAAATTTGGTCAAATAACGCTCAACTATGTACAGGGGGTTTTTCAAAGTGAATTCGTCTAGGTAGGAATTTTATTGAGGTTTATTTTCTTCAAAATCTAGAATTTGGGCCTTATTCCTGTGCTGACATGTATGCTCATTATAGACATAAAAATATTAATTTTGTATGTAATTTTCTCTATAATAAATAACTAACTGTAAGTGCAGTACCCAGTAAACACCCTTGGCTGTTGTATATAAAAGTAAATGAAAAATAAATTGAACATTTTTAAACTTTTAAAATTTGTTTCAAAAAGTACATACATGCTTGAGTATTAATTCAAGCCAGTTATCAAGCGAGGTATGATTGTACTGTTACTGTTTAAAAAATAATAAGTTGAAATTGTTTTTAAATCTTTTACACCTGAAATCTTTCTAAAAAGTTTTCTTTTTAAATTTGTATTTCACATCATTCTCTTTAAATACACTTGACATTTTATGCCCCAAATTCTTGATTTTGAAGAAAATGAATGTCACTAACATTCCTATCTGCATGAATTTACATGGAAACAATACACTATTCAATTTACTAAGTTGATTTACTACTAATCTAAGGCGTTATTTGAAAAAATGTATTTTTTGAAAATTCAACCAAAAAATGTTTTTTAACAAAAAGTAAAGAACAATGTCACGAATATATTTTCTACTTAAGAATCATACTCAAGTCTTCAAGCTGTTGAAACAAAAGCGCATTAATTTACTTGTCAACACATTTAATACACATTTTTACAAAAACTTGAACTTGTAATATTTCGTTTTTATAAGAGAAAATGTGTCATGTAAAATGCGGCTTACATTTTTAAAAATAAAAGTTAAACACAATTCAATATTTAAATTGTATTGAATATGTGGACGAAAATTTTTATTATCAATTCAAAAACACGTTACGACTGTCTTATTTGGACTTTAAATTCTCCGCTCTATTTACTACTAATTTTCGCCGCTGTGAGCGGTAGTGTCGATATTTTTGAACATCAATTTCAACTTGACTCAGACGAAAAAAATATTATTGAAATAGCAGGAGAACAATTCAATATTTATGAAGGTAAGTTCATTCTTATGGTTGGTGTAAAACAGTTACGTAAATTCGAGTTCTCTAGCATACGAATACAAGAATCATTGATTGAGAATGTCTAATTTTAATACTTTTGGTATAGAATACTTGAAAAAAAGAATTAGAATTCTAGCGTAAACAATCTGGACTCTTAATTTATTTCACGCATGGAGTATCAACATTTAAAATTAGAAATACTGCCCATCTGTGGACATAGCTCTATTCTACGTCTACGTCACTAGAATGTCGTTTCATTGTTACATAAAGATACATACAACACTCGAGTAAGTACAACATAGTTGATACACTCTGCTTTTGGAAATCTTAAAGTCAACAGTATTTTTGTTGGAACAGTCAGGTTATTGCACGGACCCTAACAGTACCCGACTAGACGCCGACTGGGATAAGTCTGGTCGACTGGCCAGCCCCCGACTAATTCACCGTGACTACACTGGCCGGGACACTAATCAATAGTCCCGACTAGCCCCTGACTTAAAGTCGGGTCAACTGGTCGGATACCTTACCAGCCCCACATTTGCATATCTACACGGGTCAACGATGAGGCGGTATCTTTTAAAATAGACTGAGGTGTTAAATGAAGCGAAATAAAGACTCTTACTAGGAAGATGGAAAAATAATACAGATAAATAATAACATATGAATATTTATTTGTGTTCGTCTATCTATATCATTACGCAGTAAATCCCAGAGATATTATTTATCTGAATTTGGATAAGAACGCTTAAAACAATTAAACTACAATTATCCGACGGCAGATAATTTTGATCATGAACTGGATAAAAATTATCCGTCGCCGGATAAATGTAGTTATATTTGCAATGTTTTTATCCAACTTCAGATAAATAATATCCATGAGATTGACATTTTTATACAATATGTAAACACTCTTAAACATCTTGTAAATATATGAAACATCTACTCGTACGCTTGTAAGCTGTTGCAATACCGTGAAAAAAAGCTTTAAATTTTCAGGTTTGCATTACTTTAGAATTTATTAATTCACTACTTCTATACTATGACATAATTTCGTTTTTACATATTTCTAAAAATTATGCATTTTGGAGATCCATTATTTAAAGCAAATCTACTGCACCCCGACAAATTCTTAAATTTAAATTTAAAATACTACCTTGTTTGAAATTATCCATTCAATTTACAGAGACTTGGGTTTATACTGAAAGAATTGCATCTAAATAGTGTACCATTTTCCGCCCATTTCTCAGTAGGATCCAGTGATCGGCTGTACATATTATTCATTTTCCCAGTTCTCAGGCACATTTTAAAAGATGAAGTTGACATTTTTTGAATTTTGGAACAAGTATAGGCTTAGCGGGACGAACCCATAGATTAGAAAACCTTTTTCGATCCATGGATTAGAGACAAGCCAATTTGAGATAAGTTACAGTTTATTAAATAATTCAAAAATATTTTCGGTTTTGTATTTATGAGCACTACTCTTCTGAAGATGGATAAGTTAGATTTTCTTAAAAGGAGCAAGAATTTACAAGAAATTCTCACGAACGAAGATGAAAATCGCTCAGATATAGTAGGCGTGGATTTTTATGATGAACTTATTGCGTTTAAAACTTAATTTAAGCCAAACATGAATGCAAATGTAATTCTGAAGTACATACTGGAAGAAAACTTGCATCTCGTGTTTCCAAACATGTTCATAACATATACTGAATTGTAAACACTTCGCCTGTAACTATCGCAAGCACGGAGCGATACTTTTCAAAATAAAAAATAAAACTTCCGAAGTGCAATGGTAGCAAAGAAACTGTCAAAATTGACTATAATATCAATTGAGCGAGTGATTACGACTTTATTTGATGTGTCTGAGCTATATGAAGAATTTTGTCATACTAAAGCAAGGCGAGCAATTTCTTTTTAATCTTTTTCTAATATATAAATAATGTGTATAATAATAATAATAATAATAACAATGCAAAGAATATTAATCATGATTAAATCAAAGTAGAATATACGTATGTAGAAATTGTATTAAAACAATTTTTTTAAAGAATAGAGCGGGGCGGTAAAATTTGGTTTGCACACGGGCGCACAGTGGAAAAAAATGACTTTTTTGGTTCATAATAACGTACACCCCACAAATATTCACCGATTTGAACAAAATTTTGAAAAAAGCTGATAAGATATCTAAGAGAGTTATCGCAGCCTGATTTTTGAATAAGGTTTTCAATTTTTTTTATAAATACACAAATATGATGAAAAAAGTGGCCATTTTTTCTATTTGACGTTCCCGGTGCTCATCAATGACAGGAAAATCGTTGAAATTGCCTAAGTTGCATAGAGTAACATTATTTAAAGATGTTTCTATATTAGACAATAAACAAAAAAATGTTATAAACAAATCATTTGTTGCAAAAATGTTTTCTACGATTTTACATAATTATACGCTTTTTCAAGGTATATTGCCAGAAATTTGAATGGAAACAATATTATATTAAAGAAATGTTTTCTTAATATTATGGTTGTATATATTATAAACAAATGTAATGAACAAATGACGTAATCAGGCATTTTTCGATAGAAAAATTCGTTTTTTCTATTTCAACTTTTTTAAATAGGAAATTAATGATAACTTTAGAAAAGTTCTCAATTTTACGTTTTTTTAAAAACAAATTTAATAAACAAATGCATTATTCGGGCATCTGTTTATGGAAATTTTGCTTTCGATATCAGTCTTTTTAATTGCGAATCATCATGAAGTTCCCTATTAAAAAGACTGACATCTTAAAAAAACTAACTTTCCCGTCCACAAAATGCCCGAATAATGCATTTGTTTCTTAAAATTGTTTTTCAAAATCATAAAATTTATTAACTTCTCATTAATATTTCTGAATTTATGTTAATAATCCCAGTTAAAAGTCTAACATAAAAAAAATAATTTTTCCTTCGACAGATGCCCCAATAATGCATTTGTTTATTTAATTTGTTTAAAAAATCATTAAATTGACCAAAAATGTATTAATTTTGCTGAAGTTATCATTAGGTTCCTAATTTAAAAAACTGCCCGCTTTGCGGACACATACTCATCGCGCGCTTCGCTCGCAAGTTTGAGCGCGCCCACGGCGCGCACCTATTGGGTCTCGCGCTTCGCGCACGATAAGGTATTCTTCTCGCGCTACGCGCTCGGACATATTTGCCTCACGCCTTACACGCGGTTCCTCTAGATTTTTGGACTTCGTGTGCTCGCTATTATGCGCTTCACGGGCTAATAGCTAATCTCTTAGTAAGCTTTATCGTTATAGCATGCTTTTGATTCAATTACGTCAGTTTTACGCAAGAGGAACTAATTTACTTAAGGTTCTTAAGGGACCTTAAGGAATACGTTCTCATCTCATCAAGACAATCGCGCTTCGCGCTCGATATTCAGTTTAACAATCATGTCAACCTCGCGCTCCACGCTCGTTCCTGTTCATCGTATAATAGAAACCCAAAAGTTTGAGCGCGCTTTGCGTTCCGTGTTATAT
>JAAAKG020148834.1:0-31954 GCA_010014905.2 Druon quercuslanigerum | reverse complement strand
TTCAATACAATGTTGCATATTGTTTTCTTACTCTTTCCTTCGAAAACCATAGTTTTTGTTTTATTTACGTTAATTTTGAGGCCCATGCTCTTCATGCTTACCTAACAAAAATGAATTTTGTTCTCCTTCTGCTTTAAGAGTAAGTAAAATATTAAAAATTTGAAATTGTGTTGAAAATTTATAAATTAGAAGGTTCACATTGCCATACTTAGTATTTTATTTTAATTACTTTAAATAATGAATATTTAATCGATATTTTTTTCATAAAAATTTTAAAGTGAAATGTTAAAAATTTTCGTCTGATGTAATTACACATTTTTCAGGATGTTCGGACAGAATTTCTTACTGAATATTTTTTATTGAAAATATGAGTATGTTAAATATGCTCTGAATTTTAAGTATCTATTAAAATCGTAAAAAAATGTTGTTACAAAAAATGAGGAAGCTCATTTTTCTCGTAGGATCAAGTAGGTTACAGTTCAATATGTTTAAAGCTTTCATTAGGAAGTTTCTTGTCCTTCTGTAAAGTTACTATCATAAATTAAGAAACATCATTATTTGATTTTATATTTTAAAAATATACCGTTGCTACACAGTTATATATTTATAAGGACAGGTAAAAAGATTATTTATAATTATAACTCGCTTAATTGTTGTATATTTATTATAGTGGTCTAGAAAGCATCCTTATTTTTTTCTTCTAAAATAGCTTGATTCCTAAAAATTGTTCCTTTTCATGTAAAATTGCCACTGTATAGTAGCAGAATTAAAAAAAATATTTAGGTAGTATCACTTAATCTTATGATTTGTAAAAAATTACTTATGTTATTTTAGTTTCCGCTGTAATGCTTTTTTCTACTTTAGAATAAAAGAGGATAAAATTCATATGTACTGAAGTAAACTTACACGGAGAGACTTTTGACATCAATTTTTGGTTTATTCTATATCTATGTTTAAAATAAAATATAAGAATTTAGGGATAATTGAGGTACTGTTATAAAGAGTATAAACTTGACCGAGCAAGAATTAGTATTGACGTGTAGAAATAGTCTTATTTACTGTTTGAAAATTGTAAGTGTGAAAAAGTGATAATGGTCAATAACAAGTTTTGTAAAAAAATATCGTGAAAGTAAGTATTTTAAGTAAAATAAGTTATAAGAAATTTACGAAATTCTAATATTCTTAAATAAGAAAGCATATTGAAATGCGAGCCACTAGTAATATCTGCAACTGCGGGATTAGCGAGAATTATGAAAGACTTATACTAAAAACGCCCGAAGGATTCAGAGCACTTCCGTTTATAGCCGAGTCCATGACCAGAGACGACTAAAGACGACCAGTGATTTCGACCTATTGTGAGTTTCGGCGATAGTAGGCCAGCCAAAGACCGTTCTAATTTATTCTTTTAATTATTTATTACACAGAATTACCATAGAAGTTAATAATATTATGGAATTTTGTTACCTAATTGCATTAAACATACATAAGTATTAATTTTAATTTGAAAAAAGGGGAACAATAAATAAAACTGTAGGGCTGGCAAAAAATGCGTTAAAATATTATTATTTTTAATAAAACAGCAATTTAATTCAATCAAACGAGATGAATGTTCAACAAAACAACGTATTGCTTTTTTACTACTAAACAGTTGCATTTTAGCCAAGAAGATTTTAAATCAAATAGTTGAATTTTATACGACACTAAATGAATTATCAAGCTAAAAATACGAAATTTCAACAAAACAGGTTAATTTTCGATTAAAAAGGATATTTTTTCACAAAAAAGTTAATTTTAAATGAAGTAGTTGAATTTTTAACCAAAAAAGATTTTAATACTTAATCAACATTAGTTGAATTCAACTAAAAAGATAAATATCTAACAAAACAACTTAATTTTCTATGAAAAAAGATGGCATTTTACAAAATAATAATATGAATTTTCAACTAAATAGTACACTTTTCTACCCAAAAAGAGTACGAAGAGTACAATAATACTATTTGGACATTTTTAAAGCCAGGAAGACAAATGTTTATTCTGGAATAATTCTTGGATAAAAAAATGAATGCCCAATACAAAAGGGCGAATTTTCTTGTCATAACAGTTCAATTTTTGAAAAAAATTTATTTTTTAAGAAATTCGTAGAATTCTTAACTGGAAAAAATGAATTTTCGACAAAAATTGAATTACTAAATAAGAAAGATGTCTCCTTCAAAGAGAACATTATTTTTCATACAAAATTACGAATTTTTGATGAAAAAAAGTGATTTTTTTAACAAAATAGTGGAAGATTGAACTTGAAAAGATGAATTTTCGACTAAATGTTCAAATTTTTAGAGAAAATAGAGTAAACTTTAAACAAAATACAAACAGTTGAATTTTAAACTCACTAAAGACGAATCTTTTTCACAGCCAATTCAATTTTCAACAAAAAAGGCCATTTTTAAATAAGAAGGATGACTCTTTGACAAAAAAAAAAAATGAATTTTCGAACAAAAGAACGAATCTTCTATTAGAAAAAATTTAATTTTTGACAAAAAAGATGAATTTAAACAAAATAGTTGAATGTTTAACTTTGAAAGATGTGTTTTCCAACAAATGTTCCAATTTTCGAATAAAATGAGGTTATAGACTTTATAACTAAAATCCAAATAGTTGAACTTTAAAGCTAAAAAGACTGATCTTCTTTAAAGACAGTGGCATTTTTAACAAAAAAATAAATTACAAATAAGAAAGATGAATTTTCAATAAAAAAAGAAGAATTTTTTTAAAAAAGTTAACTTCCAACGAAAAACATCATTTTTTATACAAAATAGTATAAGTTTTAACACGCAAAGAATAATTTTCGACAAAAAACGTCATTATTAAATAAGGAAGATGCTTTTTCTACCAACAAAGATGAATTCTCAAATATAAAATGACGAATTTTGTACGAAAAAGTATGACTTCTTTAAAAAAATAGTTGAATTTTTAACTTGCAAAGATGAATTTTTAGGCCAAACAGATTAATCTTTTTCAAAGACAGTTTAGAATTTAAAAAGAAAGTTTTTTTTTTAAATTAAAAAATAACTTTCTGGTCAAAAGAAGATGAATTTGCAGTACAAAAGGACGAATTTTCTATTCATAATAACTACATTTCTGAAGAAAAAGATAAATTTTAACAAAAAATTCATTTTTAAATAAGAAATATAATGTTTTGTCCAAAAAAGAAGAATTTTCAATCCATAAAGACGAATTTTCTATTTAAAAAAGTTTAATTTCTGACGAAAAAGATTAATTTAATGAAGACGTTCATTTTTTAATTAGAAATATGACTTTGACCAAAGAGTTTTAATTTTTCCCTCCAAAAGGACGAATTTTCTATTAAAAAATTTTAATTTCTGACGAAAAAATTAATTTTATCAAAAGATTATTCTTTTAATCAGGAATGTGACTTTTTAAACAAAAAATTTTAATTTTTCAATCCAAAAGGACGAATTAACTGTTCAAAGCAGTTTAATTTCCGACAAAAACATGAGTTTTAACAAAAAGTTCATTTTCAAATAAGAAAGATAAATTTTTAATTTAAAAAATAAGAAAAATGGACTATTATACTTATTTAATACAAGCTAATGAACCGAAAGTTATAAATGCATAAAATTGCATCAGATCACAAATCTCGACTTTGAAACACTTTGAAATACTTCTTTTGACGACTTGTGACGACTATAGGGACAACTTTAGGATTTCAGATAAGTTAGTCGCCGGTCGTTCTGAGATTTCTTCAGTGAATAGCCCCTCGGGTCAGCTGACCGACTGGCTGATGAAACGTGATGAAACCATAGAGTTAATACTCGATGGACGAAACGCGATTACCCTCCAAAAGTCGTACGTGTGTTTGTAGGTGCAGTGTGCTGATCAAATTGACAAATTGTATATTTCCAGGCCAGCTTTTTTTCTTTTGCATATTTTGTTTACAATTTCTGATAAAAAAAGGAAGCCATCATATCAGAATCATACCGGCTCAACCATTTTTAAGGCCGGGAGAATTTTTTTTTCCTAAAAATGTAAACTGCATTAGAATCAAAAGGAAAATGATATATATAAACATATCAGAGATAAATATAAATAATAAATTAGGTCCGGGGCACCTGAAATTTGTGACCTAGCGCTATTAGTTTCTCACAAGTAGTGATCCGTCTCACTCGTTTAGTATATAAGAGCAGAAAGAATTAAAGTCTCAGCGAAATTCGTGGGATTGATAGTTATAAGATAGGTTTATATATGTGTATAGGTATTAGTATAGGATTCGTAAACGAACTCCATCAAGCGACCTTCTAAGCATATACACACATATATTAAGAAGAATTTGTAGTCTATGTAATAGCGTGTGTTCATACACTTCGTTCATACATCTCCGTGTATACTTATATAATTTAAAAAATGAAAATAACAGTTTGAAGCAAACTTTAAGTCAGAACTATAAGTAAGGACGTCAGTTTCAATGAAAGCTAAACTCTGTATATTGTAGGTACTCAAAATAGACCAAATTGACACACCGCCCCCTGGGAGTGGGGGTGGGTGAAACGATTTTAACATCAGTTTATGTACTCCTCAGGATGATTAAATTTTAATTCATAACATTTTTTTATAGGGTGCCTATTTTTCGAGATATTTGAAAGCTTCAAGTTAAAAAAATCACCCTCTGTGTGTGTGTGTGTTTGTGTGTGCATAATTTTGATAGGCTTAAATGTAGGAAGTCTGCCTCAGAAGTTGGATTTCGGGGTCTGTCGCTCATCTGCATTTATGACAAGGCATAGCATGTACTAACATTTGACGAACCTACAAAGAGCTCAGACCTGATATGGAATAGATTAATCGACCTCACGTTAGGAGGCAGGAACTTCACGCTGCACTGTCAAAGGTCCAAAATATCCTTGTCATGCAATAAATCTATCTATTGATCGACTTTTCTAGGTTGACTACATCTTTTAGATTTAATGATAAGCGGATGTGGAAAAAACGTACTCATAAGAAATGTGGTCAGAAGAAGCTTTCTCGAAGTTTTTTCTCCAATCAATGATGAGAAAAAACTTTTCAAATTTCTAATTCCATTTTTCGGTTATTAGACGTAAATCCTGTATAACATTTTTATGCTTATCTTTATTCAAAGGATTTCAGCAAGACTTTGGCCGAACCATTTTGCTTTAATCGATCTGCAAACGTTAAAATTCATGGAATTGTAGGCATGATATTGCATTACGTGATCTAACAATATGTACATATAAATAATACTTACGCATAAAATTAAACATAAACTCATAGAAAACAGAAATACTTTTGCACAACGAGCCGCGTAATTGACGTTTTTACGTTAAAACCAAGGCTTGTTTGGATGTGCATAAACAAATCGATCGCGCCGCCCGCGCCGTTGGAGGCGACAAATTACGCGGCGCTCGCGACAAAAACTTTTTTCTAAGGCGGTCAGTTCGAATTACCAATTTTTTTTTTTGAAGAACAGAAACAAGTGTGCAAACTGCATTGTGTTAAATTTTCATTAGGATCGCAGGCCTAGAAGTTATAAATAATCGAATTTGTTTAAATAATTGTTAATAAAAAATAATAATTTTGGAAATATTATTGTAAAAAAAATTCTTGTTCGAAAGAGAAAACATTCCACAACTGTCATAAAAATTTCATTTGATTATTTCAAACGAGTCGTAAGTTATAAATTAGTCAATTAAAAGTCGCAAAAATCATTATTACTAAAAATAATAAAAACGGTGTGGTTTTCCAAAAAACGTTTCAAAGTATTTTTTTTAATGCTATTATCTACCAATTTTTCCGATTGTTGTCACTTTTAAAAAAATCACTATCATTTCGTGGGCATAGTTGACATGGCCTGACTCATATGCTATAAATTCAAAAGTATATGCTATTGTTTCTTATTTTGTTGATTCAAATAAAATATTATCAATTAAGAAATTGATCATGCTTCAAATTCTGAAGTGCGATGCTATGGTTGCAATAGTAAAAAAGTTTAACTGGTACATTGCTACAATCTATTGCCAGAAATGTTTAATTCAAAGAAGGAAAATATTAATCTAAATGCAAAATAATAAAATTTGCTTTGCAGATCTGTGTAATCCCTGACAAACTTTCCTCCGTTTTCTTGCACTTTTATTGACATTAAATTCATAACTATGTACCAAGAATCGAACGCACGCACCGCACGCTTATAAGTCGAACGCCTAATACCCATATATGGTATTCGTAGTTATAACTACGATGCCACGCTAAGTACGATATCATAAATACTTGACGGCATTCATCCGATACTTTCGAACTAAGGAAAAAAGTTGTTTGAAACTAGATTTGTTAGACATGATTTTTAAACATACTTAAATGATTTTAAATTAAATTAATATTTAAGAAAGATTCTTTTCAAATTTTTAAGGCATCAAATGTTTAAAATTTTTTTCAGAAAAAATGAAAATTTTAAAAGTTTGCATCTCGGTGATTTTTTAAATTACTTCTTTTTTAAATTCAAGTATAATTAAGCATAATAACATTAATATTCTTTTTTTGTACTCGCCGCTGTATTACCCGTTTTACCCGTCGAGGGCTTTACGAGGTCCCCTCGAGAAAATAATTAATTGATGGAAATTGTTTCTAAAATATATCTTTATGAATAAAGTCTTTTATCTAGTTTTATTAAAAAATACAGTGCTAAAAAGTAAGTATATAAATAATTGAAGTCAAGTAGCACACGACAATAACCTGTCAAGGGCCAGCAGAGGGAAAGCCTAGATTTTTCTACCTAGAAAATCTGGCTGCGGCCTCGTAAAAACCAATATTTAGTTTAGGCATAAAGAGGCAATTTCTACCCGGATAATACAAATAAGTGCAATAAAACCTCGATTTTTCCTATATTTTGGAATGATATTAAACTAAATTCAAATTTTTTAAAAATTTATTCTAACAAAAGGTCTCTCAGTGTAGATATTGCAACTTAATATCCAGATCGATATCTCATTATTAAATATGTCCAAACGTTAATCCTTAATATATACTGTACTTAGTATAACTAATAGAAAGTAATAGTAAAGTACTTTTCCGCAGTGGGACATTTATGTTAAAGTTAAAAGAAAAGAAATCATGTGTTTTAGGAGGAGTAATTCAATGTTTCAAAGAAATTACTTCCTATGTATACAATGAACTGAATTCTTTGGAACTAAAAAACTAATTTTCTTTGACTTTAGTTTTCGACATTAAATAAATAGCGGAGAACACCCCACAGTAGATAATGATCGTGCCATAGATATCATTAGTTGTAAGCTCAACCAATTATAATTTTAATATATTAAAGCGTATCGTTTCTTGGCTATCAATTACATAAAATTAATTACTTTACATAGATGTGGTCTTTTAAATTAATTATTAAAATCTGTAGGAACATTATCTACTGTATGGTATTCTCCCATATTTCTTTGAATTGAACGAATATTCGGCAAATCTTTGAATCAAAGAAATATTATTTCATTCATAATTTCTTTCAGTATACTCGTAACTTCTTAGTAAAGTTGATCAAGTATTTGAGCTTTAGTGAACGGTAGCAAGGTCTACGGCATAATGTCTCTGTTTATTTAGTATATAAAAAATCTTTAAAAACATAAATTCAAAGAAAACTAACTTATGCAACTGAATTACACAAAAGAAACCTTAAAACAAGAAAAGTATATTTCCAAAAATTAGTTTAAAAAAAACATGAAGTCACCTAGTGTCTAGAGTAACAGAATGGGACTAAAAGACTGCAGACAAGAGAAATATATTTCTAAAAATCAGTTTAATTATCTTATTATAGACAGTTATATAAGAAAGAAAGAAAAAGATAAGAGAGAAATAGTTCACTAAACTCTCTTTCTTTTCGCTTTCTTTCTCCGTTTTCTTTATATTAGTTGGAACCAACATGTTTCGAGGCCAATTTATAACCCATCAGGGTAATTTTTAAAGGAAACTAGAATAAAATAATTTGCTCTTGATTTTTATATTAAATAGAATCTCAGATATAAAATTTAAATTAATTTTCAATATACTACTTACATTATTTTGTGTATGTGTTGATCTTCAGCCTTTTTTTAAAATCTTTGTATGTACCTTATATCTTGTTTTTTTTAAATCTGTGGTCCAAGTAATGTCGGGAAAAATTATGATAACCATTATTCAGTGAAATATTTGTTTATTAAAATAAACCGATCACGTCAGAAATTGAAGATAAAACCTCTAAAAGTGCTTTATCACGTGAAGAGAATGCCATGAGTAACTTTACTGAAAATCACAAAGAATACGCTTCGAAAAGTTTATTGTCTTTAACTTGTTACAGTACCATCGAAGCATATATATAGCCACGAGTATGAAAGAATCCGTGGAAACGTACTATATATCCGTGGCTCTTTATGTTTAACTCGTATGTATGTATATCTCCTTACAATTTGATATACACACACAAAAAATAATATTATATAATACATATATAACATATCCGCGTCGGCGAACAACTCCACAAAATACGATACGTCAAAGTATAATCAGTATAATGCATCGAATATTCCAGAGTACCTAGATTAGACACTAAAATATTGTGCATAGTTTGCACTCAAAAGTGTGTAGTTCGAAATTAAAAGGTCTGCAGTGCACGGAAAAATGTATAGTACAAACGAAAAAATAAGGTAATATCCATCAAACTAAAATATATTTGATTAAAGCTTTTTTTATTTTAAAAACAGACAAATTTTACCTTGATTCAAGGATTCTCACAGATTTTAAATTCGCTATGTGAAGTTATAAGTTTCAGATGCCATACCAAATCAAAACTTCAGGTAGAAATTTTTGGTTAGTGAAAAATAAAGAGAAATTAAATATGTTTAAATACAAGTTTTAAAAAATTGCTCAAGTTTGAAAACTAGTTCTGTTAATAAATCCACTTATTTTAATTTAAAATACACTGTTGGAAATATCTGGTTGAAGTTTTATACAATTACGGTTGTTGAAATTTCAACTACTTGTGAATGAAAAATCAGCTACATGTGCAAATAAAATTTCAAGTAAGCAGTTGGAAATTCAGCTACATGTAATTGAAATTTCAGTAAAGCGAAAAAAATTTATTCGCAACAGTTACTCAGTCTCAAAGCAAGTATAATTTTTCAGCGAATTTAGCAGGTTCTATTCAAGATTTTTAAATAATCAAAAAGCTTTAATGAAACCCATAAACTTTTCTTCAAAATACTGTGCTTTGAAATTCGCTAACTGCACCAAGATGATTCTGATAAGGAATCATGAGTTATTTTGTACGTTTGAATCGCGAGATCCATAAGATTAATAAAGTGCATATAATATTAAGAAAAATAAGCAGCTTTAAAGAAGAAAAACAAAATGTGCATTGGAACTATATTACCATAATGAATTTCGCGTTCGTTTATACCAAATTTTCGATACTCGTTTTTGTAATCATAACCTAAAAAAGCATACAGCAGTTAGTACCGATAATATAAATGACATTTTCCCATTGCGAGAATATTATTCCAACGTACCTTTTGTTTTATTTTTAAACTTTCTTCTTTTACTAAATATTATATGTATGTCCTTTGCTAATTTCATGCATCTAGCGACCCAAGCTAAGAGTCTTGGGACTTCGTCACGTTGGGGTGTGGCTTCGCGAGAAGTATGATGGCGTATGGGTGTATGCGCATCTTGAATAATTTTCAACTATATATGATTGAATTTTATTGTGATTTTGTGAATAAACAAGACTTCAACCACAAAAGTGGCTAAATTTTCAACAGGTTTCTAACAGTGTAGGGCCTTACAATATGTATGAGTATATGTATGAGGTCAAATGTTAAATCAATTATAATTTTTATACCTCTGTAAAAATTAATCCTATTTCAACACACTGAAAAAAAAATCTTGATACAATGAAAATTTACACGATTCAAAGAAATGATCTTACTGAATATATTCAGGACATATATGGCCGTAACCTCTTTGGCTTCCTCGGGCGGTAGAGGGTGAGGGAAGGGTGCCCTGTCGGGAACACAAGCACTTGGCTTTTCTGCATTATTGATAACAATCTACATTTCAATTATAGCGTAAAAATTTTTGCTTATATTTTTCGCTTGTGGCCTAAATAAAAAAAAAAGTACCTCTGGCATCCCACTGTGGGATCCCGAATAAGTTCCGATAATAAGTATTGGACAGGACACAAGTCAGTACTTAAGTATCAACTTTTTTTGAAAAATGATTAAAAGTGCATGTGTATGTGTATGCGTAACATAAAGGAGACCAGCTCCATTAAAAACTAGCCCAGCTTTAAAGCTTTAAAACGAACTACTTATAGAACTACAAGTTACACCCAATGTCATCAAGTCACTTTATAAATATAAGGCTAATCAAGTAACTACCCGATAGAATGAATTTGACATAATTATTATAAAACTTTAGACATCACCTTCATTTTGGCCAAAAATAAAAACAAGAACATCATAGAAGTAAGACTTTTTTTCTGTGCAGGAAAGGAACTAATAGGTACTAGTGATGTTCCAATTTATTTTTTCCGAAATTTTTATAATTCCGGATGCGATTTATGTCCCAAAAAAGGACTGCTGAAATTTGGGTAAAAAATTATTGGACTTGTAATAATTTTTACATAATAATTTATTGTAATTTAATACTTCTTTAAGATCAATTTTTCACCATTTTTGTGGCCTTTAAGGCTCCAATTTTATTGTAATAAAACAAATATTTAGCATTCTGATTTTATTTTAATGTCACTATTTTCTGGACATTCCAGCGTGCCAAGGTTTTAATTTTTATTTTGTTCGAAATGTCCTCCTCCTTCTGCGATGCATGCTTCTGCATTGCGAAAATAATCTGGAGTTTTCTAAAGGTGAACTTTGTGACTATTTTCAATTTAAAAAATTATTCGCTCCTTTACATGGAGTAACCTTTGATCTGTTTCGTGAAAAGTACTAGGGGTAGTTTTTGGGATTGTTTGATATTATTTTGGGGTTGGGAATATATAATATGGATTTTTCTGGATGTTAATTTTGTTATTTTTTTCAATTAAAAAGTGTGTTGGCTGTTTCACAGGCAGTCACTTCTGAACTGTTTCGTGAAAAGTACTAGGGGTGGGTTTCGGGGTTTGTCGAAAAAGCAGAACTATAGGAATGTTTTTTTTTTTAACAATTGCAGAATGTCCGCATCAAATACTACTTTTAAACGTAACTCTTACAGAATTAAAGATAAAGAATTAAAGCTTATCAAACACTTTCCAATTTAAAAAAATTAATAACAATTGATGTGAAATTTTGGTAGTGGATAAATAATGATTGCTGAAACTGTAGTTTGATGGTGCTGCCCCAATTTTATAGATTGCAAATGCAATTGGGAATAGCTTGTAGTTTCAATTTTGTGGCACCAACATGGGAGACAGTCGGTTAGAGCCAGGGAGGTTGGCGGCGTCCCAGCGAAAGCGGCCTTACAAACTACGCGCGGCACCACACCTACACGGAACTTTGTTGCTCTGTAGTTTCTAAACAAACGAACGCACAACATTCTTGTATTTGAATTTTTGTCTTATTTTTTATTGTCTATCCAACATTGCCCGTTGTCCCAAATTTGGTGGGACACCCTGTATATATATTTATTATTTATAATAAAACGTTATGAACATTATGAACAATATTAAGAGAAACATGTATTATAAGTTATTATTTATATTAAACATTTATTGATAATTAATGAAGAAATTATTATTTATCGTCATTGTTTAATACAAATTAAATTATGAATAAGTATTTAAAAACCATATTATTCACGTAATATCTAAAAATTAATTTCTAATTATTTTCGTATGGTACTCTTCACTTTCTTCTAACATAAAATGACTGCTTTATTTGTCACTTAGGAAATGACTAAGAAATCAGTCACTTTTATTGACTGAGAATTAGTCATTTTGAGTGAATGATTGATACAGTCATCAATATTGACTGATTCATCAGTCAAAACGACTTTTGTTAGTCAAAATTATTGATCTGTCAGTCAAAACATGCTTGATTAATTGAATCAGTCAAATTTTGACTTATTTAAATTTAGAGTGTATCATCTGCGAAAGCTAACCCACGTACCCTCACTATCCCAATATCCACACTTTTTTCGTCGAAGAGGGTCATTCGTAGACGCTTGCATATTATCGAAGAAGTCACTCAGTTTCCCATTTACCCTTATACTCGCTTTGCTACCAGCATATGTTGTTTTTACTGCATACTCTTTTTGGACTTAGCGCACTGAGAAAAAAATTCAGTTATCGCAACAAAACCATTTTGTTGAGCAGTTTATGTTGTCATAGCAAAATTTTGGTTGATAGCACAAAATTATTTAGTTGGCCAAACAGAATATTTGTTTCTTAACACAAAATTATTTTGTTCAGCCTTATTTTGTTGTTCTGAACAAATTTCTGTTAAGCCAACAAAACTAGTTTGTTATACCAACGAAATATGAAACCACGCATGAGCACTGGTTTAGTGGGACCACGTGCTCACGTGTGCAAGTTCATTTCCATCATGACGGATAATACAGGTGAAGTCGCGTGTTTCGTCATCTGGATACGTGCTGTTTAACCCTTATGTGAACACCCAAAAAATACCACGTTCGTCAACACCCAGGGTACCTTAGTACCCGATTACTGAAATGCTTAGATATAATCATTCTACGTCGTGGAATTCAAGCCTTTTCATATATATGTAAACCCCTTATTATTTTTACAGTGAAGCCTCTTTTATCCCTGCGTCCCTGAAACAAAAGTATTCTTTTATCTAAGAGCTAGAGGGTAAACGTCAAACTAATTTGAATTGCGAATTGCTAAAACCTTCATGGGAACTAATAGATAGCCACTTGCTTTATTGTTTAATATGTTAGACATTCTGGTTCTTGGTTGAAAAAAACGAGTGATGAACGTCGTTTATTTTTACGACAGCTAAGCGAGGAGCATGCAATGCCTGCCCTCGTAGAACAGCGTTCTCAGAATATGCAAGTTATGAGAAATTTTTCCAAAAAGCTTGCAGTCGACAGCTATAAAAAAAAAACCAGTTTGAACTGAAGCTGCTGCTAATTTTTCACCTGCAAGAGATAATAATCGTAGAACAGTCGTCACATTCTCTTAGTGAATTTAAGTCTTGTGAACAAGAAGGATTATTTTCGTATGTAAATATTGACTTATATATAAAACTTTATTTGTCTTGCAAAATGTTAATTATATCTATTTTAAAATCTCTTTGTTAAGTCAGGATAGTATTCATTGTTGTAAATATAATATTAAAAAATACAAAATTCCAACTTTGATTTCAAAAAAGTTGTTATCTAATTATTCAACAATGTTGTCAATAATTTTCAAAAATATAAAAATGTCGAGCTTGATATTTTCATCTTCATAAGGTCCAAAAAAGATTTTTACTCTCCTGTTCTATTGGAAAAAGTTAAATCGCGACGATCTAGACGCTTACGAGTGAATTCCCTAGGGAACATGACATTTTTTTTGAATAAGTACGGAAGTTGGCACCCGGGTACTCGGGTGTTGACATAAGGGTTAAATAAGTAATCAAAGTGCTGTGAATAAACATCGCGGTGCATGCGATACGAAGCGACTACTTCTCGGATAAATTTGCCTGCGATTTTAGCGAAGAGGCATCAGCTACGACTTACTGATAGATTTCTCAACAATAGAGGATTTATTGAAGATATCTCGTTTGAGCGTGATGTAACAGAAATATTTTCAAAATTTCATCAGCATGATATCACGTTTTTTGTGCTCTCAAAACTTTAATCAGTTTTAAAACAATTGTTTTGTAGCAAAGTCATTGACTAATTTATTAAATTGTAATTTAAACTGACTTTTATTTCTGAGTGAATTATTTCTATTATTGAATATAATTAGTTAAATTAACTTCTTTTATTCAATGACATTAATCGAAATAATAAGTTGCTCTGAAATTAAACTTAGCAATAATTACCATTTAATGAATCAGTAAATGACTTTTAGCTACAAAATAGTTGTTTTTTTACGACTGATTCAGATGTTAAGAGTAAAAAAGTATGATCTTTACCTAATTTGGAAACGTTTCACGTGGCCCTGACTGTTTACGTTTCGAGGACACCGATTTACAAGCGCAACCAGTGCGAGGCAACCCCCGAATCTGTTGTTATATCGGCGCTCTTGTGCACTTGTGTTACGATATATTGTTTTTTGTTTATTTCTTTTCTTTATTTTTTTTAAAGAATTTATTTAAGATCTCCTATATGATACAGATCATATTATATTCATATTTATTAATTTCAATTATAATTATTATTACATAACATTTTAACTATACATTAATTTTTTTTAATAATTAGAATATATAATTCTGTAGAAGTTTAAGTTAAAAAAAAATTTACTTTCACTATACGCGGTAGCATATTCTAGTTTCAAATGGAATAATTTTGTAGATGCAAAACCAACAATCGTTTTTACAGTTCCTACGTATATTTATTAATTTCAAAGAATTTTTTGCATAATTCAAATATTGTATTTTCAAATATCGCAGCTGTAAAGAAAGAAGGGAAAGTTTTTCGAGAATAGAGAGAAAAGGGGAAATTCGAAAAAAGGTGAAATGCAGGTAAAGACACTATACATAGACTGTGATCCCTGAAATTATTTTAATTTATCTCTTTCGAGTTTTTGCTTTAATTTTCTACTCCACTCACATCTGCAAACCTTCATCCTCTTTTTCTCTCCAGGGTTTCATCCAGATCATTATTTTGTTGAGGGAAGATTAAAGGGTCGAGAAAATCAAAGTTCCCCCTACGAATTCGATGCTGAAGATTCAAGGAGAGGGCATTTAGAAAGAGGAGAGCTGGAAAGTACGATGAGCGACATGGAGCTGCTCGGTTGGGCAGGGACTTTGCGATCCATTGAAATCCGTCCTTGTCCATAAGCATAAGCCCCCGCAGTCCTTTGTGCTACCTACGACTCTCGTGTGGCTGTCGCGCGATAGTGTCGGTGCGAATTGCTTGCAGCAAGGCTTATGGAGCCTCTTTCCTCACGAGCAATGTTATAACCATACACATACACTCATACATTAATGCATTCATATACCCTGTACATACCTATACCTACCATATATAGATATACGTATAATACACATCTGTAAAGTTCTAGACTATAAGAGTGTACTATACTCAATACTTTACTTTACCATACTCATTCCTTACTCCATTCGTGTCGCAGCACTTCCTTTCCTATACAGAGGGTTCCCGCAGGGCCGTCTTTCACTTTTCTGTTACCATGAACATCTTACGTGAAAGAAAGTTGCACTCAAACTTTTCCATATAACTGATAGAACATTACATATCTTCAGGCTGCTTTTGTATTGAGTCAATTTTCCGAATGTACGTAATTTACTCTCTTGATTTTATTATTTTAAATTTCAAATAATTTAAACTAGATGAATTAATTAGAATAAAATATTAATTTTTTTTTAACAATTCGATAGTTATTAGAAGATTTTGACAAGTGTCTAACAATGGGAGATATCACCAAAATTACAAAATGTACTAATACTACAAATGTTCACTTTTTTCTCTTCAATAGTGTTATTTTTTACAAAATAAAGAAAAATATGTATTTTAGATAATTTTCTTAGGGATCATTCACAAAATACGTGAAACTTTAAGGGTGGGGGGGGGGGTCTCTTAAAGGACTTCAAGTATTATTCTCCACGTTCAGTGTTATGGAAAAAGCATCACAAAGGGGGGGGGGAGAACTTTTAGGGAGAAATATAGAAAGAAAAATAAATTTAAAATCAGTTGAGCTAACAAATTGCATTTCACAAAAAATAGTCTGAAAATTTTGTTTAGATTGTTTTGAGATGAATACCTTTGGTTGGCAATCTTTTTTTCTACAAGTCCAACAGAAATTATCAATACGCCTATTTTTTTAGCTATTGCTACAGCACCTTCACTTTTATCATTATTAATATTTACATTCATTTTTTTTCATAATAACAATAAAAATAAAAATAAAATTTAAAATAAATTTCGGCGTCTAATAGTCCAAGCTGAAAGTAAAATGTCAATTTTATCAAAAAACTAATAACAATAATACTAATAATAATACATTGAATTTTTTCTCATAGTAACACGAACGTTAATAAAATTCTGCGTCTAATAGTCCAAGCTGAAAGAAAAATGTCAGTTTTATTAAAAAATTGCAGAAAACTTAAAATTTTGATGTTTTTGAAATAATAGAATAACTCGGGAAATAATTTTAAAACATTTTGAAATTCTCGGGCTTATTTTAAAGGTAAATAATGGTGTTCAGAAAATGTTCGTCAGCATTTACACATTTTTGAAAATTTGCGACTTTTTTGCATCAAGTTTGACTCGGCGGCAGAATCTAGGAAAAAAATTCTAATAATATTTTAATAATTTAGCAAAACACTGTGGAAACTTACATTTAAACTTTTGAAGTTAGCCATTTTACTTTTAAAAATGTTTATTATTTCCAGAGTAATTCCAATGAAAAATTAAACATCAAAATTGAATGTTTTTCTGCAATATTTATTTACAAATTTGAACAGAGATGTTATTTTGCTGACCATGATGAGCGGCACGTAAAGAAAAAAACAAGGGGAAGAAGTGGATTTTGGACTTATAACGTCCCCACACGCGCGTGCGTACGCGTTACAATTAGGCGCAATTTTACTTCCACTCCTTGGGGGCAGATAAATTTGTGCTTATTTTGCTTTTTTTCCAATGAAGTATAGTGTGCACCACGACATTAAAGTTCTTTTATACTCTGATGCGGTTTTACCGTCCTTGCCTTCCGCGCGGGCGTTAAATTCCGCATCCTCGTGTAATGCTCAACGTTACTGCCTAGGCACATAATCGACAATTTTGTGCTAAATATTACATGGTTTTCATTACTGGTCTTTTAATATAATACAATTTAAGACACTCAAACTTAAGCAACAGCTTAAATAACAGATATGTAACGATAATTTCCACCAGTATTATATGTTGTATAGTTTGACCAGAAAATGGAGTTTTTTATTTTTCAATTAACACGGATGCCTGCCATCCTCAAAATGCTTTTTGATGGTTCATATTCCTCAAAAAATAAAATTTTTTTTTACACGATTTGCACAATTCACTTTAAAAATGGTCACTATCAGCCGGACATTGAAGTAAGAACCATATTTCACTACTTCTGCAGTAAAAAATGTTACTAAATTTTCATTGAGTGACAGTAAACAAAGAAAAAATTAAAAGTGTATTTTTGTTGCGGATAATTTTCAGAAAGATAAAGTTGAATATTTTCGTATTGAAATAAAAGAAGAAACAATCAAGTTCATATCATATACCGTATGATTTTTTTTACTTGAAACTTTCAAATATCTCGAAAAATAGGTACACTATGGAAAAATGTAGTGGATCAAAATTTAATCACTCTGAGGAGTACATACACTGATTTTAAAATCGTTTCCCCCACACCTCCCCCTGGGGTGGGGGGTGGGGGAAAGTTCAAAATCTTAAATGGGAACCCCTATTTTTTATTGCATATTCGGATTCTTTGGATAAAAATGCGTATGATTTGTCTCAAACATTTTTCTCGTTTCGAATTTTTTACGAACCGGCCCCCACTCTCACCCCCAGGGGGCGGTGTGGGGGAACCGATATTAACATCAGTGTATGTACTTTTCATAGAGTGATTGCATTTTGATCCATAACATTCTTTCATAGAGTGCCTATTTTTCAAGATTTTTGAAAGTTTCAAGTTAAAAAAATCACCCTGTATGCCAACCATATCCAATGTAGTGGGTAAATTTTATCACGGAAAGGCAATTTTTGCAGACTAAAATTTTTCATGTTTTGCTGATAGAGAATTTAAAAGTTGTGTCGAAAATATAGTTTCATGTTAAAAATAATCGACTAATATTCAATTATTTAAGGGAATTTTTATTTATCATGTGTAATTGAATTTGCTTTATTACCAAAATACTCAGTGAAGATTAAACTGGGAATCCCATTTAAGTAATTTTTCTCATGGTACTTAATTTTAACTAATTAATAAAGCAAGATGTCTTTCATTAATTTGAATATAAATTAATTTTTAAGTAATTGTTAGTTGAATTTAATATCTAATTTAAATAAAGAGCAATAAGTGAAATTTCTATATTAAAATGTAGAGACAAATGAAAGCGATATCCATAAGTTGAGAAAATTATTTGGTAAATTTTGTTACAAAATATTGAAATTCTGACGAGATCTTCAATTAATAAAATATAAAATCTCCAATTATTGAATGTTAGGATCTTCAAAATATCGAATAGGACAGGATTGTACTGAGGACGAGGAGTAGGTTAGCTATCAGATAAGTTGGCTGCTTAGGATTTTCAAATCTCTTTTCATGACGCAATTTTTAGGAAGGCTATAAAAAAACTTTTTGAAATTTCCTGAAAAAAATTTCCTATTCTCTTCACATAAGGGTTAGAACATAGGTACTACATTTATTTTGAAATCAACCACAAATAGGAATATGACTTAAAATTCAGTATTTTTTGAATCGTCAAACCTTTTTTTTACCTGATCTCTCGATTTTTGACAAATTATGTAAATTGCCGTGTTCTGATGAAATTGGGAAGAATGTCTTAATTTTTTCTTACAGTTGAATGGACATGTGGTTGCGTAGTGACGATACTGGGTTGCCGGTACAAAGCATCGTTCCATCGCCCGGCTTGAAGGCTCGACGAGCAAGGTCTTACTTTTATCGCTCTCACTCTCATTCCCCTTTTGAATTCTTTCTCTCTCGTACTTCCCCTCTAACTCTCGCCTTTTCCATCTCTCTACGATCAGACCTCGTCTCGCTCGCCCTACTCTTTTTCATACTACATGAACATATTGTACTCACATATTCACATTCACTGTTTCGTCGTACTACATCACAACTACACACAGGGTGTCTCGTTTCATGCCCGGTGTAAGAACCGATTTCGCGTTCTCCTTTGATAGGGATAATAAAAGAAAATTCTAGCCCTATACCCTCTTTGAAACGAATGGACCAGATGCTCCTGCTTGAATCCACTAATGGCGAGATTGATAGAAGCCAGTGGCACTGGAAAGTTTCTGGATTAAATCAAAGTGTATTAATGATTATAGCTGGCAGAATAAACTGCTATATTTAAAATTAATTTATTAAAGGAATAGAGAAATTAAAGAAATAGAGGTTTAATGAGGGAAGATTTGCATATGAAATATCAAATCGAAATAATGTCTTTTAGCTTAATTAAATTTCTGTTTATAGTATTTTTATTCCATATAGGTAAATTCAGTTATAAAATTAAATAAATAACCTTTAATATATTATCATATTTTCAGATAACATATGTGCGTCATTACCAAAAATTGTATAGTTGAGGAAATATTTTGCTTATTATTGCCAATGGCAAATGAATATTGACAATATTGAAATAAATATGACAATCCCCTGAAATATCAGTTGTTTTTCACTGATTCTATAGTAAAAAAAGGACTATAATTTTACTAATTAATTTTACTCATCGAGATAATTATTGAAATATTGACAAATGTGTTACTAGTTAAAGGCTATGTAACTTTTTCACTTTCACTTACACTTAAAGTTTTATGAATTCAAAGTTGATCGTTTTCTTTTTCATTGTTGTGACAATTAAAATGTGCAAAAAGAGAACTGGCGTTAATTCTGAAGAAGTGAAAGTGGAAGTGAAAAAGTGACGCAATTGTGTTTCAATAAAGAATTTAGTTTTGAAGAAAAAAATATTTGATATAAAATCCTAGATGACCTAGATCATTATCAATTAAAACTTTTCGCCTATACAGCAAATTATTTCTATAATGGATGTTCTCAAATAAAAATATCCTTATCTCAAAAAATTGAAATTGTAGTAACTTAGAAAATAGACCAAATAAATTTTATGTAACATGAGTACGTTTTCCTCGCGCACTGCTCTGCGCGATACTTGTCCTTTTAAAACCTGAGACATAATTTTCTGAGAAAACTAAGAATTCATTACATAAAACAATTACATTACATAAAATATAAATAAATAGCAGACTTTTGAGACATATGTCTGCTATTTAATCATATTTTATGTAATATGAGTATGGTTTCCGAGTTTTAATATTAAATAAATCCTTATTGATAGTTCTGTCTGCTATTTTGGATTTATAATTTCTACTTTTTTCTGGAAATTATATCGCAATCTAAGCAAAAACGCAGCCTTTGCAATATTAATTATTAAAATAAAATATATGGCGCTAATTTAAAATAATAAATCTTATTTAAAATCATTGCTTTTTATTAAAAATATATATAGATCCCTCAAAATATCAAGATTTAAATTTATCGATTTGCCTTCTCTTTTAAATTTAATTTGTCTTCTCGTTTTTTGCCTTTTTCTTAGAAACATTTTGAAATTTTGAAAGCCTCTGATTAAATTTTTTCATATCAATAAAAAATGCTTTTTTTCGTAAATAGGTAGATCGCATCGTAATTTACTAAATAAGAATCGAAAAAGTTTTGAAATATCTATTAAATTGCTGACTTTATAGATATTGTCTTTTTCCTTATAGAACGGCGGCAATGTACATTCAAGTTTAAAAATGTTAAAAAGTCAATACATACTGTAATTAACAAAATTTAATTTTTTGAAAATTTGCAGGAAATTTTGCAAATATTGTAAAAAATAAATTGTTACGAAAACTATTAAATACGTGTTCTTTTATTTTCAGTTTTCACCCTAGAATTATATAATTATGTAAATAAGAAATCTTTCTGATATCATCACCTAGACTTTTCATGAAATGTTGCAAAAGTTGAAATAAAATAGTGTTGCTGCATGATTTACAAAATATTAATTTTTCAATAATAAATTAGCTATTTCTTACACCTATGGAAAGAAAATGTAGTTTAAATGCTTCCTTTTGGAGAAAACTGGAAAATAAATGAGTGATTTTAAATATTACAGTCACCTTCAATTATTGAATAGGTTCTATCAATCAGAGAAGAAAAGAAAGTTCATTTAAATGGCCCTAATCTTTCTAATTTCAAATGATAAAATTCTAAAGAGTTGTCAGATTTTTTCGCACGGCGCTTCTCTCGGCTCCTACTTAGATGTGATTGTGTTTTCATATTTAAACAATGTGCAGATACTAGAATGAACTAAAAAATTATAGATTTCGAAAAAATTTGGTTCCTTATAATTAAAATGGTTATTTATTTTCAAGTGTTTACTGTACCGAAACTTCGGAACAAATATGCGGGTATGTACGCAAAAATCCGGTTATTTGTACCGAAATTTCGATACACGTAGCCACGACCTATTTCTTTTTATATTGGAAGTTAAGGAACGACTTAAAAATCCCGAAAAATAAAATTTCCGAGACTGTAAAATTCCCGAACAGTTTATAATATTACCGAATTGGAATTTTCCCAAATAACGAAGACCCTGGTATTTTATAATATTACCGAAATTGAAAATTCCGGACAGAAAAGTAATAATAATATTTTTTTATTCATAAACTTAATAAAATTATTGCAATGAAATAAAAATGTTAACAAAGTTTTATTTATAACAAAAATTTTAACTCTTCATATTCGGAAATTTTCTAGTTCGAAAAGTTCGGCAATACTGTAAACTGTTCAGGGAATTTTATTTTTCGGGATTTTTCAGTAGTCTCGAAGTTGAAATGGAAAAACAAATGATTTTTTAGCAGCGACCCTATCGGTGAACTAACGTTATCCTTAAAAAATTTTATTTTATCGATGACCATATCACCCCCTAAAAATGGTAGTTTTTATTCATAAGGAACAGCTTGCAGGGAAGTGCTCGTTATAAATAATTTTTGTAATCAGTGAGAGAAAATCGCGAGGGTCACCCAGTGTACAGCTCAAACGTATCCGTCGACGTCAACCGAGAAGCAACACTAGTGCAGAACCAATGCAGTCGTGCACACAAGTCACAACACACATCGAAGACGTTCAAGCCGTCTGTTGCCGGCTGAGGCGGCTGTTAACCTCCCCTCCCTCGTTTTCCCGATTCCCTACCCAGCTGGCCTCCCTCTCAGTCACTCACACAACCATCCTAGAGTCTATCCCACTTTCGCTTCTCGGAGACGCACATCGTCCTCAGTCCACACCGTCCTCGACAAAGGCCATCTCTCTCACTCCTTTCCCTCTCCTCTCTTTTCCCCTACCCCCGCCATAGTCATTTCGCTCCCCCACCACTAAGAGGCGCGACTCGTGGCAAAGTTTTAGCGTCGCTACTACTCGTGGCGTGCCTGCAACTTAGCCGGATCTATTACGCGCACTTTTCGCGACGTTTCAACCTTCTTTTTTTCCGTTTCCTAAGTGACCGGGTTATTAAAACGTGTCTCGGACATTTTTCGGCGTTCGTCTCTTCTCCTATCGTGACGACAGGCAAAGAAAAAGATCCGTGTGCGTTTGCGGTTTCTCGATCGTACTGGCGTGCCTTCCATAACCTCCAAATTGCCTATCTCCTGTCAACGGTTGCGCGCCAATCCTCGAAGTTTTTGTAAATCAACACGTGTGGGAAGAAAAGAACCGGCTGATAACGACAACGGTCATTTTCGCGCGCGTTTAGTGATCGTTGAAGAAATTAGAGGTTACGAACGTGGTGTGTCAGCCAAGAAAAGTGAAGTGTGTGTGCCTCAGAAGTGTGACTCGTTCTGCAAAGGTGTTCCCTCGTGTTTTCCTCGACGGATACCTTTTGGATTTTATTTGCACGTGTGGATATTTTCCTCTGACGCTGCAAGTTTTGCCTACCCGCTCTATTTGGTGAGTATTTTTTTTTAACTGCCATTTGTGCAATTTTACTTCATTCTTCCGTATCGTTACCTGTGATTTTTCTCTTATTTTGAATTTCTTGAATATCATATCGTAGTCATATCTCGCCGGTTTCCCAGAGCGCATGTCCAAATGGGGGTTTTTACCTTTCCTTTGAACTAGAGTCTGCCGACAAACAGGTGTTTGTAGGTACTACCTGAGCAACCTGAGCAGTCCCAAATTTCCAACCTCCGTTGCCTGCCTGCCTTCCTCACATCTCGACGTTGCCAATTCTTGATTCCGAGAATGTCGTTAGATCGTGGGACTCAAGGTCACTCGAATTAAAATCGGTTATTCGTATCTGACCTTTTGCTTTTGTTAAGCTTTATTATCTGGCTCATGTTTTCCTGTTTTTCATTGAACTTTGGGTTGTGACTTTTCTTTTGGAGCGTTCGTGAGTTTTAGTCGAATGATCTCTTCGTACTGAAAAATCTATTTTCTTTCTGAAATTTATTTATATTAAATTATACGTTTTCAATTTAAAAAAATAGAAAATATGAGATTAGATTATAAAAGTATGTGTAAATTTTTCTGATAAAATACTTTTTGGAGCAAAAAAATGATTGCTACAACCAACTAACCTAACTTTTTGCAATTTTAAACTTTTATCCGATTAAATTATGACCGTGGAAACGTGTGCCAAAATGTTTGTACAAATATCTTAATTTTTTCAGTACAAGTAGACACTTGGTTAAATTATTAGTTCTCATGAAAAACTAGAATTTCGAAGGTAAATAATCCTCATTAATTCATTCAGCTCTTTATGTGTAAGTTAAAGTGTTTGAACATTCCTCAGCATTTTATTTCGAGAATGCTGTCTTCTAATCCTTACTAGCGTTAGAATTCATAACATAAATAATATCTCGTTAACAGTAATCGTTTACTAACGTTTTGTTCAAAGTAAATTATAAATATTTGATGATAATAAAAACTAACATTCAATAATTTTGTGACTGTTTTTACATTCAAGCTTTAGATTTAATGATTTCTTGATTTTAAATCAAGCGTTCAAAATTTTAATGTACAAATGTTATAATTATGCAATAAGGTATGTTCACTTCAACCACTAGCTAACTTCACTTCGTTGACTTCTGAGGGGGGAAACAGTGTACCAAATGCATGGGACAAAACTTTGTTTTTGTGATCTCTTCGTAATGAATAGTAATTACTATCATTTTATTATGGCATTAAATAGTTTTTAAAAAATAAAAAATGTTTTTCAAACAAACTTATATAGAAAAAATTAGTTTTTACGAAGGTATTAGCAAAATAGGGCAAAAATGGACAGAATCCCATGTATTTGGCCCACTGTTTTCCCCCGCAGCATTTAAGGAAGTGAAGTTAGCTGGCGGTGGAAGTGAAAATACCTAATATTAAATCAAAGTATTGATGGAATATTCTACATTGAAACGTTAGAAATGGAACGATTTTGAAATAAATTATTTCAGAGTCAATCATTCAAAAGTAAGCACTTTTAAGTTCGCAGCTTTTTTCAAATTATTTGATGTGAACAGTAGATCTCTGTTTCGCTTTTCTGAATTAAAAAACTTGTTAGACTATGATCGAAACCCTATTATAATATCTACAAATTAAAAACTCATTGCTTGTTTAAAAAGGCGTATTTAAACTCCATTAAAAACAATGATTACAATATTACAAATAATATACTTTGACGTGAGTCCTCTTGAACGTTTCATTACGCCAAAAGATCCAATCTTCATTTCTTTCATTCGTAAACGGTTGGTGCCTCTTGGAAATTCATAGCTAGATATATGAATGCTTGATGTATGTGGTACTCGTTTTATCGATTTCCAATATTTTATAAAGGGTAGATAATTGGCTTATCAATTATTCTTCTGTATTTTATTGTCGACGTGAAATAGGTGCGCTTGTGTATGGTTTCAATTTGTTAGAGCTTTACTATTTACCTAGTTTATTCAACAGCATTTTAAAAAGAAAATGCTTTTATATGGAAAAATCAAATGAATGAAAGCGAATAAAAATTCTAAATATAGTTTTTCATAATTATTACATTTTCTCATTCAAATTTATGAATTTAATGCATTTGATCCAAGAAAAAAATTCCATCCATGCCCTGCTATTCCGAAATGAATATGTAAACTTCTCTAGCGGAAGTTTAAATTTAGTTCCAATGGCTCCTCCATTCAAAAGTGTTCCCGACAAAACACGAAGAGTGATCGTGAATAACTATTGTCATTTTAGATATCCAAAACACCATGTACATATTTATTTTCAGAACAAGTTGCTAGACTATTTTCGATAAACAGCTCGGTGGATATTTGTTGATTAAAATTCGGATTCTCAAAAACAGGTTATTATTTGGAAAGGTAAAACCCAGCGAACCATACTGACTGGCTAGAGATTATAAAATATTCACGTTCCGCTAAAACTCTAGGCGATAAGTGGCATTGGAACTAAAAATATGTATTAAAAACAACCTTCTTATTTGGTATAACTTAGACAATTACAATTTCTAAATCGATCAATAATAATGATTGATAAAAACTTAAAATAGCAAATATTTTACCAAATAAAACCTGTGTGAAATAGTATTCTGTAATAATAATAAAATTATCTTGAAGTATTAATGCTGTAGTAAATTTGTTTTAGTCCTACTTAGCGAACATTAGCATTTGTCGGGATTTCCGGCCTGATCTCATGCTTTTAGACGCAACAAAAGCGAAGAATAGCAAGACGTTTTTTATGTTTGAATTGTGAATTGTCAATACGTTTCCTGAACTTTATATTTAATGAGAGTTTCAAAAATATATTAGTCACTGAGCTAGATACTTTTTAGTTTGTTTGTAACCTTCTTTACGGTTAGAAAAGTTATTGAAACTCCACATCTTGAGTTGAGAGGTAAAAAAAAAACCTATACTTATCCTGTTGTAATACATATTTGTAATCTTATTTCAACGCTAACTTTCAAAATCAATTAAAAACTAGTAGTTCTTGGCAATCTCAATATATATTGTCTTAAAATTATCCAAAACAATTTATCTCTAAACTCAACCTCCACATTTTGTTCATATGAATGTCCAAGACAAGAATTATTAAATATAAAAGTTATTGAAACCTAAAATCTCAAAGTGGAGCAAAGTCTTGAATTGAAGTGTTTAGAAGGCCATTTTTTGTTTTTCATTAGTGTTGTGCCCTGGGGTCGATTATAGTCATAAATGTACTTTATGGAAGCAAATTGGGATCTTCTTCGCAATAATGAAGAAAAAGTATTCGACGCCTTTCGGGGCACGTGATGCAAAAAAAAAAAGGTTTGTGGACTTCGTACTGCTTTCTATTTCGTGAGTCATTTGAAGCCAATCATTATTATGGCTGAAGGCTCAAATAACAAATGCGCCATGTCAGTCGAAACTAGTTAAACGTTTAATCAGAGCGTACCTTCCTGCTTGCAAAGGCGGCTCTTCGACGTTATTGCTCTGATCCGCGCAATTGCCAGGCAGCATTAAACCAAACCTAACCTGTTTGGTCAGGCATAGACATTAAACCATATTTTTGACCGCCATTGGACATTCTCTACGAAGCGCCCTCTTCTAGAATTCCACCGAGGGTCATGATTCGTTCGTAATTCGAGCCGTGATCCGATTGTCAAGTAATTAAGTGGCTGGACGGACGTGCGCGTCCATTATTATCTCGCCGCAATCCTTCTATACTAATCGTAAGTGAGTTTTGTACCTCGTTCACCACCAAAAGGACAATTTTTTTTTAACCATCCACTTTAGTTCGGATTAGATTTTGTACTTCTATTTTTATTTTATTGGAACATCCAATATATTTTCTCTGTGTACGTTTGATAAGGTTAGTTGATATAAAATTGATAGAAATAGAGTGAAACCTTATTTTAATAAATTGAAAAAAAAAATTTTATTTTGAAAAAATGTCTGTGCTTGATGTTCTGGCTGTTCAATTAAACGAAATAGTTTTTTTCCAATACTATACAATTTGTAAATAATTTACCAGCTAAAAATAAAACTTGGCATCATGAGTTTCGTTTATACTATGTATATTATTTGCATTGCAAAATATAAGATTTAGAACTTAAAGCAAATTTAAAAATTGCACAAATCTTAAATATTTTTTTGTAGAGTAAATTGATGAATGTCTGACACTGCAGAATCGTCATTCATCGTGTTATGTCAGAATGAGTTAACCTTTTCTCTGCCGCTTTTTGAATATAATTTGGCCATATGTGTACTGCTTATTTTCTGTTTAAAAATAAATATATTTCGTTTTAATTTTAGCTTTTGAGCCATATGTTTGACTGAAAATGTTAATTAATTTTTAAGTAGACATTTAAACTCTTCGTTTGATAGCCTCTAAATGTGATTTTTTAGAAGAGTGGTTCTGACACAAAATTACGCACGTGCAGTAATTGCCTTTGAACCCCCCTCCCAATCATCTCAGAAACGGAGTTTGCCGCATTCAAATCCTCAGACCGGTTCTTACGATTCCTTCCGTTCAGGGAACTCCACTACCTTACTCTTTTCAAGGACAGAAATGCTCTAAACTCTAAATGATTCGACTACCAATATGTGACCATAAAATGTCAAATTTTAATTGCTACACGAACACTTAACATTCCTTCAATATTCAATGCCACTGAAGTTGGCAACGTTTATAATCGAAAATAAATTTGTTGTTTTTTATTTTCTGTATACATTGTCAAAGTTCGTGGGTGGGCAATACTTAGTCGGATGTTAGGGACTATTGGAATGAAATTAATTTTTATTTTATATGGCACCAGGTGCAAATAATTAGTAACAGAAACGGAAATTTTATAACTTCGTTCATAAACGTTGCCAACTTCAGTGACATAATATTCAAGTGAATTTTATGGTCAAGTTTATTCAAGTGGCAATTTCCGTACGAATAGCAAGACTATTAGGAACTAGGTTAAAGGAGATGTAAACTCTGAAGGGATAGTGATCAATTACAATTATTCAAAATATTAGGTACTGCAAATAATAAGATAAGTAAACAAATTCGTAAACAATGTTCTCCATTTGGACAGTTGTGGAAATTAATTATTTGAGTATTTTTTTCGGATTAGCAAGATTTAAATGTGTACAAAATGTTAAGTTTAAAATTGAAAAGCTTAAAGTTATACAATTTCAAATGCCGTGAAACCGCTTCGTAGGTAAGAGCAAAAGGAGCTGCGGGGAATGTGCGGTGATCACACAGACGTGAACAAAGAAAAGCCGTTTTATACGAAACTGCACTCTATCTGGTTAATTCCCCACCCCCTCCAGTCCCAAAACCGGCCCAGTCTCAGAATTTTACTGTAGTTATTAGTAGTAATTTCAGATTCTATCCTACAATATTATCCAATTTAATTTGGATCATTAAAAATTGTTTGGCGAAATGATTAAATTATTACATTTTTGGGTGCATTATCTTAATATATCTTACATAGAAAATTATTCTTAAATCAGTGGCTATTTTCACGACGTGTACTTAAGGTCACTCAACGACTTAAACGACAGCAAATAATCTTTGCCAAACGCTGTCAAGATCATATTTCTTCTTAAAGCCTTCTATTACTCCAACTCTCATAAATAAGTATCGAAGCAAGCCTAACGTACTTTTAGTCCTGTAGGTTCTTTTAATCGCTAAAATATGCAGTCAGCTTTTTATTGAAAACGGTCGCTGCGCAACATCTATCTGTGGCCTTAAACTTAAACCTCCGGCTCGATAAAAGCCAAACGCAGGGAATATATCCCGAACGGTTACTCATCCGAGCCCTAACCGCGCCATCCGAGCTTAACGTTTGAGACTTCGACGAGTCGAAGATCACCGCGTAGCTACTACCCTCTGTTGTAAAAATGTTAAATAAAATTCAAATATAATGTATTTATTAAAAATATAAGAAAAAATAAAAATATTTATTTCCTTGCATTTTGTTTGAAAATTGCAAATCCTTTTTACCAATATTGCCCTTCAATCGGGGGGAAATTCGCTCGCGTATTATTCCGTACACTTAACGCGTAATACTTGCGTAATAGCGATTATCATTTTTATTTATGTTGCCTGTTTTTTCTTTGTATTTTTTGAATTTCAAAAATATAATTGCTTAAACAAACTGGCCATTTGTCCGGATTAATTAATTTACTCAGAGAAACATTTTCTTGAAATAAAAGCATCGCCCTATTGTCTGTTTGGGTAAAAGCTACTAGATTTGTAATTGTTAATAGAGAATATATATATATATATATATATATATATATATATATAAATAATATTAATGAATGGTCGGAAACCATAATGGGCTAGCACAACAAATTTTCAAAATTCAATTTTTTGTCGTTTTGTATTGTCCAACCGTGTCGTGCCTTTTTCAGAAAGTGTAAAAATTAAACTTTACTATTTTTAATAAAATAACAACGTTCCTCAAAAGGCCACCCCAACACGTACTCGGTGAACGGTTTGTCTGTTTTAAAGAAATTTTAGTCTAAGGGTTAGCCCCATGATCTAGATGGGCTAGTTCCTTAATATTAGAAAATAAATAAGTTAACAATTGTCATAAACAATTGATAGAATAAATACGCTGTAAAGATTTTTTACTCGATAAAGTGCTTTTTAAAAATCTTTTTATTATTATTATTATTATTATTATTATTACCGCGTTATGCTATTTCCCTTTCGTGAAATTTCGTAGGCGTGACTCACTCGATGGGAAAGCGAGTAATGTGACGGAGGGATTATAGAATTTTTAGATTGATCTAGAATTCTCGTGTTATTAATTTAAATGACACATTCATTTCGCAACAGTGTTCGGAGCCAGGTTGCTGATTAATCTCTCTAGCGATCATCCCAAGTGAAGATCCTCACAAAGTCGTCATGTGAGGTTCCCCACTTGGGTCCATTAGTATCCAAGGTCTTCTGTTTCAGGCGTCATTCATTCTACTGACACTCTTTATTAAATATTTGCCGCCATACTTTTCTGTCCTAGCATGCTTCTCTAGCTTTTTTCACGTCCATGCATTTTTTCATGCAGGCTCTCGTGTTTCTATGACTTCTTATGTCCCTTCTAACTAGGATCTCATTCACACATTCTAACCATTCTTTTCGCGGTCTGCCTCTGGACACGCTGCCATTTACTTTACCTTGATACACTTGGTTCGTTAGTCGTTCATCTTTCATTTTCTCAACATGCCCAAACCATCTTAACCGATTTGTTTCCCATGGGTCAACTAGCGTCTCTTACGCACCACATTCTTGGAGAATAATCTCGTTACTTACTTTGTCCATCAGAGTTTTCCCGCATATTATGCTTTTTTATTATGCATATTATGGTTTATGTCTCGCTACCATATAGTACAGTCGGTACAAATATAGAATTGTGTATTGCCATTTTAGCCTTATTTGATTTATTTCTACTTCTGACAAGGGGCTCTGCTCTACCAATAACCTTCTTACATTCGTTTATGCGTCTATCTAAGTCCCCATCTATCTTCCCGTCCCTACATTGAGAAAACTGTTTGGATGGAACAACAAATATTTTGTATTTCCAACAAAATAATTCTGTTTCAGCAACCAAAATTTTTCTCTGGCAACAAAAACTGCTCAACAAAAATGGTTTTGTTGCGATTACTAAATTTTTTTCTCAGTGTAGTAAATAAGCTACCAAGTTATACGAATGTATCAACGTCAATTAATACCATGTTGCATATTGTTTTCTCACTCTTTCCTTCGAACACCATAGATTTTGTTTAATTTGCGTTAGTATCGCAGCCCATGCTCTTCATGCTTGCATTCAGTTTATTCAACAATCTTTGTAAGTCTTCGATTGAGTCTGCCATAAGAACCTTATCATCTGCGAACGCTAACCGACGTACACTTACAGGTTCGAGATTGCATAATATCTATATTGTTTTTATAGCTTGTAGGAGCTATCCATTGACTCCGTACTCTTTCAGGACTTCCCAAAGTTTACTTCTGTCTACCTTCTCAAAAGCTTTTTCTAGGTCGACAAATGCACAGAAAACTTGTTTTTCCTACTCTTAGACCTTTTTCTGTGATTTGCCTTAAGCTAAATATTTGATCCGTACATGAACTTCCTGGCATAAACCCACTTTGGACTTCCCAAATCTTTTCTTCTGTTATTTTCATTACCCTCCGAAGAAGTATTTTTGAGTAAATTTTACTTACGGTACTTAATAAACTGATCCCTCTGTAATTATTGCAGTCGATTTTATCTCCTTTTCTTTTGCATATTGGTACGATAATCGCTTTTTTCCAATCACCTGGGACGTCTCCCATCTCGATACATAAATTTACCAATTCGCACAGTCTATATGGTATGTACTCGCAACCGTCTTCAAGCATTTCAGCGTTAATACTGTCTACCCCGGCAGCCTTACCGTTTTTCAAGTACACAGCCTTTTTCAATTGAGTTTTCTAACGCATTGTGTTCTACATCGCAGTTGTGGTGTGCTATAGCTTCAGCTCCGAATAGTCCCCTAAAATGGTCTCTCAAAGTGTCTATAATCCAGTCTGCATCGTATAGCAGTTCCCCTTTACTATTTCTCATGTTGACAAATTCTGTACTTTTTTCCCCTTCATTTCTTTATTGAAGCAGTTTCTTGATTTCTTCAAAGTCGTTTTATATTTTCTTCTCCTTTAATTTTATCTTTGCACACCTTGATTAATCGTTTCAGTATATTGTGGCATAGACAGAGTGCAAAAATGAACATTACTTCATGGAACAAGATAATTTTTCTCCTTAAAACTTCTTAAAAGCTATAGTTGATATTGAAATTTGATGTAGTTTTTCGCAAAAGGATAATGTTTGCTGAAAAAAAATATTTTTGATACACATGCAATTTCATTTTACCTTAAATTTGAAAGGAAATTTTTCTGAGTGATTTAATATTTTTTGTTTGAAACCATAATCTTACACGGAAAAGAATATGGAACTGTAATGTACCATTAGGAGTGCAGGAATCATTTGATCCTGTGTTTAGAAAC
>JAAAKG020148833.1:0-10175 GCA_010014905.2 Druon quercuslanigerum | reverse complement strand
ATTATAAATTAATTTGATTTTGAATCGCGCGCGTAAAAGTTTGACCAATGGGAGAATTTCTCCAGTGGTAAGTCAAACTGAAGAGCGCGCAGGCGGCCCCGACCGGCATCACTGCCTCGCAGTATCGTGAATGTGTACGCAGAAAGCAATCGCCAATTAAAAGAAACAAAAAAAAGCCAAAACAAGTGTACCACGCTGGCCCGCTGTAGAGATCCTATAAGGAGAGTTGATACAGATTTACTCACATTTTGACTGGTGCTATATAACCGGAATCGGAAGTTCCAAAATACGCGCGATATTCAAATCCAATTTTTTTTTATTAATTAGAAAATTACGAGAAAAATGATCGCACAAATATTAATTAATATTAAGGGCATGTGTAAGTTTACCATAAGAGAAATTTAGTTTAGACGGGTCTTTATCCACAATTTTTAATTTTTCAAAAAAAAAAAATAGTTTCGAGGCATAAAGTTGTTATAAAATTATAAAAGAAATTATTCTTGGTAGTTTACGATCTGGAAATATGTTTTAATTATGAAAGAAATTATTCTTGATATTTTTCGAGCTGGGAAAAGTTTTTTAATTGTAAAAGAAATTATTCTTGGCAGTTTTCGAGCTGGAAAAATGTTTTAATTATGAAATAAATTATTCTAATTTTTTTAGAGCGGTAAGATATAATCACAGGGGTATAAACGGAGCAACGGAGTAAAACGGAGCACTTTGGTCAACATAACCTCAATTAAGCACTCGCATAACGCACATTACTTCCGCAAGAAAATGACACGAAAATGACAACTGATAATAAAATACATTCAAATTCAATGTCAGAATTATACAAAACCTTAAGTTTTTTACAAAATTGACCTTTACGAAATGTACCAACAAATGAAATTTTAGGCGCTTCTGCGGTAACTTCCGATTCCGGTTATATAAAAGTTCGGTGGTGGGGGAAATCTGGCTCAACTCTCCTTAAAGGATCTCTAGCCCGCTGTAACGGGAATATGTACTCAGAAACAAATCGCCCGTTCTTTGTGAACACAAAATGACTCGCACAAAATGATAACAGAGCTCTCAAGTTATTGTTCTTATGATTATAAAAGTACTAATGGGCTTATCACACCTGCGCTCTGCACGCGCCAACACCCATTTTATATTATTTTGTCCTTTATTTTCTTTTTCGAGGGGGGCCGGGGGATCAAGATGGGCATAAGTTACGTGGGAGTCAAGAAGGACGTGTCTTGAAAACATCATTCTCATTATTTTCCTCCATTGGCTGGCTATTGACTAAGTCATTCTCATTCCTTGCCTTTATGGGTTCTATATTGATTTCCTCTTCATATCTAGTCTTTATTGGCTGAGTATTAGCAATAAATCACAAGTTTACATTGAATGACCTTGAAAAATGACCTGTGTCTTAAAGCCATGACTTTCTTTGCATTTCCCCCTTAGAGCCCAATAACTTTCATAGGGAAAATTTTTTTCGCAGAGTTGCAGTTTTCAAGATACTTGGTAATGTTTCTTAGAAGGGTTGGATGTTTAACCCTCTATAACTCGAAAATTATCCATTTTCGGACTTTGCGCTTCATCATTTGCTGCGGGGTCCTTTGTCATGTTTAAGAAATAGTTCGAGAGTGAAGAGTTATGCTATACCCGTTCAAGCCAAGTGCAAAGTGTTAGAGCCCCTGGGGGAGGTGCACTTGCAGTAGCTAACGGCCATATTGATTTCTCCATCAACTTATTTGAGAAATATTTCCTTTCGAAATTACATTCATATTTAGGCGTTCTTTTAATTTAGCTATGAAAAATCGAAAATATTAAAAATATTATTTTCAATAAATACTTAGATGATTTTTTAGTCTTAATTTACCCGCAAGTATTGAAAAACACAGTTTTATCTATGATCCTTCTTATTAAAAGCGATTACTTTTAGGTTTAATTTAAAAAAAATTTTAATTTTATATCAGGTTTTCGATAAAAATAATCCCGTGATTTTCGAGATATTTCGTTACGCCTATTTTTTTAATGGATTTTTCTATGAATTATAATATTAATAACTGAATCACAAAAGATTAGATTTCTTTCGCAAAATTCATAGGAAGCCTTTCGTTTATCTCTGTTTTACACCACTCAAAAAAATGTCTGGTTAAATTAACCAGAATTCTGGTTAGATATGCCCCTACTATTTTTTCTGGTTAGAGTAACCAGAATTCTGGTTGGTTTAACCAAAAATTTTTTTGACTGGCAAGTATCTGATATTTAACAAATTAATTGTTAGACAGGTCAAAAATGATCGATTTCAATACTTTTTTCTTGTGAAATTTTTTTTCTTACCTTATGCAGAAAATGAGTACCTACTTATCGATATATCGATATATATATAATGTCGCAACCGCTCTCACGCTATTCTCCTGAGAAACTGCGTGAGCCAGCACTTCTGAGAAGGCCCAAAAGGGGTGACTGAAAGCGAAAGTTTAGTGTATTTACAAATTTTCCGTCTATAAAATTTCCGTATATATATATATATATATATATATATATATATATATATATAACGAGTCAGGCGGCTCTCAATGTTTACATTTCTATCCCTCCGAAAAAAGTCCAAAGCCATTTAACGGACACTTATCTGAAAGCGAGAGTTTGGTGTATGCTTGAACAGGTTGTCAGTAAAACATTTCCTTATACAATACGAAATCATTTGTTCCTATATCCACAGAGAAAAATGTTCTTTCCATTTAAGCAAGATGGGTTTGTTTTAAAACAAAAAATAGACTGAAAACATACTTTCAACTAAAAAAATAGTCTTAGTTTGAAGTGTTATAAACGTATACGATTTTTTTCATAATTATTAAAAACTCTATATCAGTTATCGAGACAAAAAATAATACATTATCAATAAAGAAGGAGATAAATAATTCAGGAGCGAGAAATTTTTGTAAAATTTTTTTAAGAGCCTCTATCTCGAGCAAAAAGAATGTGATTGACTAAGAAAAGGTAATAGCTCCTATACCTTTATATTTAGTGTCATTTATCTCGATCAAATGGCAGTGTCGAGATGAGAATTATTGTTAGGACGCGCGTGGACAAAAAGCCGCACGCGTCCCGCACAAGGTGTACATAGAAACCCGGTTAAAAGACTCGAGTGCGATTTACCGGATACCTGTCGAGCCGTTATAACATGATGACAGCATTGCAGCTTCCTCAGTCAATAATACAACATAACTTGTATATTTATTCTTTATAAGGTCAGCTGAATACATTGATCAAAATTGAATCATTAACATTTTGATTTGATTTTTAAATGCGAACTCAATGTACAATCCAATAACGGTATTCTCTACTAAACGAGAGGTTAACTACTACTGAATTGGATTGAATTACAAATCATACAGGCCAGCGAGGTAGACGACATTCAGGATTGGCTTCTCAATGAAATATCTTTTTATAGGTTGAAAATAAGGAGACACACATTTTCCTAAATTAATATAGCCACATTTTTCACGAATATTTCACAATTTTAAGGGTACAGTGAGTGCTTATTTCAGTTTATGTAGTTTTCACACCCTTTCCGAATCCACAAAAAAACAATAAAACATGTAGAACTTACGTGGCTTAACGGTCGCAGTGTTTAACAGAGGAATGTTGAAAAGGAGCAACCAATTTTTTAGGAAACGCCTGATTTTTTCACGAATTTAAAGTCAATATTTTTTGTGTAAACAAAAATCCTCTTTCGCTCCGCTGGGAATCGAACCACAGTTCTTATGATTGCTGTTCAGGTGCTCTCACAAGTACTTTACTGATTGTATTTCAATGAACTATATAAATAATAAATAATAATATTATTATAAATAATAACTTTGATCAATATTTCAATACTTAGTTGTAAGACACATATGTTATTATACAAAGATTTAAAAACAGCGGTCTCCTAAGCTTTTAGATCTTTAATTTATGTATGGCTTCGATCCCCAATGAAGCGAAAGAAGGTCTTTCTTTACAGAAAAATGTTTGAAAAACTAAACTTTTTTCGACTAAAAGCTAAAAAATTAAAATGTACCTATACTTTTTCATCGGCAATTATTATTTGTTTTATCATGCTACACATAGAGAAAAGACTCCATTCTTTTAAATACATTTTTCTCTTTACTATGCTTATTCACTTCAAATAAATACATTTTTACAGTCGAAAACTTAGGGTTCCAAATAAAAATCGTTTTCCCCTTCTCATCTTTCCTTCAATCGTTAACTCTGCTCTCAGTATAGGCTGTGATAATTAAATAATATATTTACTGCAGGTAAAATAATTATTTTTTAATTTTGTAATTACACAATAAATTCAGAAAATTTTATTATGTCAAAAATTTATTTTAACATTAAAAAATCGTTAAGAAATCACGTGTTCAAATCCGTATCAAAAATTAAGTAAAACACAAATAATACTTTCAGATGAAAAAGTAGGTATATTTTTATTGTACAGCTTTTGGTTATAAGAAAAAATGTATAGTACCAATTAAGAAAAGAATTATAAGCGTTTTGTGAAAATTTTCAAGTTTCCGAAATGCATCTATATGTGCCAAAATCTTTCTAAGCACTTTGTACGGGGCATTATTTCTCAACTGCCCCAACTTTAAAAGTCATGTTATTTTATCGTCTTTAAATTCTAGGAATATATTCGCCTATCCAATAGTACTTATCCACAACTTTATAGACCAGGATTACGACCCTTCCCTGAGTGGCGGTGGTTGAATTTTCCACCGCAACGCTTTTACGGGTAGCTTTAAAAGCCTATAACTTAATTTCTAATTGCGCGTTTGAATTTTTTTGTAAGGATTTTGTAAACTGCTTCCTACATACTTTCATGCTATATTATTATTTATAACAGCAACAAAAAGCTTATTACCTTTTTAAATAAATAAATTATTTATTTACATTTTTTCGCAAATTAGGTCTTAGATCATTAAAAAAAACTATTGAAAATGTTTACTTGTTAGTTTAAAAAAGTTTATTCTTTATAACATTTGTTAAAAAAAAGTGGTAACTTCAAAATTAAAAGTATTTTTCTTAGAATCAATGATTTTTATACTAATGCAATTTGTATTCAGATAATAATTGTTCATTTCTTATACAGATTCAAAAATAAATATATAATTTAACTATTGTTTTGCGCGTAAGAAGTGGTAATTTAAATAAATATATTACTAAGGCATTAGTAATTAAAGCCTGCTACTGGCCTAGGTACTATCAAGTCATAGTTTCCAGTGTCTACCACGTGGAGGTTATAGAGCGATTTTAGACTCCTTTTATATAAAAAAAATTAGAGTGCTTGATTTTTGTGAGTCCCCTTGATTTTCATAATTCGAGGTGCTTGATTTTTGTAAGTCCCCTTTCCTCTCACAATTGGAGGTGCTTCATTTCCCGTGCTCTTCCTAATTCTAGGTCTTCGTTTTACATTATGGGACGCAACATTTTCCACGACGTTTTTCTTTCCTTTTGGAGTACTTTTCCTATTTCGAGTAAGATTAGGTATGGAAAATGTTAAACAGTTGAAAGCCGATGTGAAGAAGAGGCGAAGAGCCTTAATAGGTTGTAAAGTGAGAAGCAAGAGGACTCACACAAATCAAGCAACTCGAATTGTGAGAGTCAAGTTGATTCACAAAACTCAAACACCTCGAGCTGTGAAAGGCAAGGGGACTCGCATAAATGAAGCACCCCATTTTTTAAAAATAAAAGGAGTCTAAAACGCACTGTAACCTCTACGTGGTAGACTCTGAAAACTATGACTCGATAATACCTAGGCCAATAACATGCTTTAATTACTAATATCTTAGTAATATATTTATTTAAATAAGCACTTCTTATGCGCAAAACAATAGTTAAATTATATATTTGTTTTTAAATATGTATCAAAAATAAACAATTATTGTCTGAATACAAATTGCAGTAGTTAAAAAGAAATCATTGATTTTAAGAAAACTACTTTTAAATTGAAGTAACCATTTTTTTATAACGAATTAAAAAAAAAACTTCTTCAAGCTAACAAAAAAACATTTTCAATAGGTTCTTTGATGACCTAAGGCAATTTCAAGTAAACGTGAATAATTAACAAAACTCGTATGTATTCAAAAACTGTTTTGCGGTATGCTGGAGCGTGACGCCCGAGTGTGAGCGCTAGGACTCCCTTCACACGCAGCCCTGTATCCTAATAAAAATTCATTTTTTTATTCTCTTCTGTAAAGGTCTTTATAGTAAAAAAGTTAAGCTTTCTTTTGCGACTAACATAAAAAAAATCGAAGAACCCTAAATTGCTAGAAAGTTTAAATAAACCATTAATTTATTTTAAAAAGTAATAAGCTTTTTGTTGTTGTTATAAATAATAATATTGAATAAAGTTATGTATAAAGCAGTTTACAAAACCCTCATAAAAAATTGAATCGCGTAATTAGAAACTAAGTTGTAGGGTTTTAAAGCTACTCATACAAGCGCTGGGGTCTATAAATTTTTGGAATAAGGACTATTGGATAGGCGAACATATTCCTAGAATTTGTACAAGTGCCAAAAGCTAGATAAGCTGAAACATGAAAATCTGAATATCACCCTAAAAAATGTTAACTGTTTGTAAAAAAATCTGAAATTTTGCTATAAAATTAAAAAAACGTGTCTCTTTATTTTCCATCGTTTTTACTTTTAAAAAAAGTATATAATTTGATCACTTATCTTTAAATTTTCTTTATTTCTTAAAATTGCTTTGAATTACACTTAACTTCCAATTAAATCACAGCTCAGTTATGTCAACGATAAAGCGCACTCCTATATCTTTTCCGGGTCAATAGATACTGGTGATGATAAGGAAAGTTTGACAACCGAAATATTTTTATTTCAAAGGCTTCGACTTAACTGGTAGTTGAGTGTATATGAATTGTCTTCAATTTTATGAATTTTCTTGAAGTATTTGAATTTTCTTGGATTCTTGTAATTCTTTAAATTCTTTAAATTCTTTGAATATTATTTAACAAATTTTTCTTGAATTTGATTGAGTCCATTGCATATTCCTAAACCCTATGATTTTTCTTGAGTTCTTTAAATTTGGTTAGATAACGTACCATAATCCTCTTATTCTCTCTTCAATTCTTGAATTCGTTTAAATTCTTTGGACTTTCTGGAATTAATTTGTATTATTTATTTAAGTTAGTGAACAGGCAGTGTGCTCTCGTACAGTTTTCAGCTGAATACTCGAATCTCATTGTAAATTATTTTTCTCGAAACGTGAATTAGTTTCAAATCTTTAATTGAAAAAAAGTCAGTAACTTGTTCAATGAGTTATGAGTGTACGTAAAAACGCTGTTAAATTAACTTAAATTCATTTTAACTTTTCCTTACTCGCTTTAATTCATTTGCGAATGCAATTTATTAGTTTCAATTCTTTTGTGATTTGAACTATTCTAAATTCGATTTAATTCCATTTGAATTTACTTAAATTCTGATGACTTCGATTCAATTACGCTTGAGTTTACTGGAATTCTTCTAAATTTTCTTTATAAATTCATCAGAATATATTAAATTCTAAATAACGAAACACTTGATCGTGTATGCCTTCAAAAATTAATTTATTTTCGGAAAAAGGATAAATATTCACACATATAATTGCAAGTGAAATGTGAGCTGTCATTGTATTTTCAGGGTGTACAATCGGGAATTAGATCATCATTTTCTCAAGTCTCTAATTCACTCGTAAGACTTTAAATTTTTATGGTAGCAGATAAACTTGGCTTAGTTATTAAAAGTGGCTTAGACATAGGTTTATGTCTGCGACTCTTGGTCTTCAGAAAAAAAAATAATTAATTGACTGAATTTAATTCACTGAACTTTCCCGCAATTAAAAAACAAGCAATACTTTCATTATCACAAATTTTCTCCATTTTCTCTAGCCTTCAATGTAAACAAAAATAATAACTTCTAAATTATATTTCCTTATGCAATAATTTGTGAAGCTGAAATTTAATCTTATGAAATATTTCCAAACTGATACAGGTTAAAAAGTTCCAAATCGGTGAAAGTGAAAGTGAAAA
Organism: Druon quercuslanigerum; assembly: GCA_010014905.2. Taxonomy (NCBI): domain Eukaryota; kingdom Metazoa; phylum Arthropoda; class Insecta; order Hymenoptera; family Cynipidae; genus Druon; species Druon quercuslanigerum. The sequence continues at coordinate 2,109 of JAAAKG020148833.1, read as the reverse complement.
TGACGACTAAAAAATTGTCAGTGTCACACCCACTTTTGTGAAAACATTTTTTGAAGACCTGAATCACGTGTGCGTGAAAGTGCGCAATGAGACGTAATAAATTGAATGTAACGATTACATCAAGGCGTGTCGGAAGCAAGATACTAAACACCTTTGAATTTTTATTGTTTCAGTGAAAGTAGACGTGCACATCAACAACGGGACCTACAAGCCGATCAGCAACGGAAACTCGATAAGGTCAGACTCGATAATCAAGGACAGCAGTGAGCACGCTTATGAACAAATCTGTTTACGTCAGGAAGAAGATGATAGCGTCAGCTCATCTTCTCAAAAAAAATTATCTGATAACAATTCCGATGGCAGGTAATCTACGTCTCATATCAATCAAAACTTTTACCAAATCGTGAAATGTTCGTTCCATAAAAGGAAACTGAAAAAGAAACAAAATTCACATTTAGATATAGCCTTTTCTTCGATTCTATACATTTTAAAAGAAGCCAGAATATAGATACATAAAAACACCTGAAGAAGAGGAAGTTAGGGGGCTGTTCAAAAACTACGTCACGCTGTTGTCATTCATTTTTCCACCCCTCCCCTTATTCGTCGCAGAAAACCACGCAAAACCTTTTAGAAATTTAGAATTATTTCTGTTATCCGCCATTTAGCTTTAATTCGAGCGATTTTAAATTAAATTGCAATTTGTCCAAATTTGGGAGCGCGGTTTAATTCGTGTTAGGGCGATTTAATTCGTGACGATAAAAGTCGAACTCCAATTATTTGCAGTTTGTCAGATATCTTAAACCTGAGTTGATATCAACTGTGTTTGATGCGTTGTTATCAATGCATTCAGAAATCAGGAAGTCAAACTAACAATGACTGCCACCGAAATAACGAAGACTTGGTAGAGACCTCCCTCGGACTAACTCCAGATTTCTGGTTACTCAGAGTTACGAATTTTCCCGACAGGGATTTCGCCGTACAGGCCGGTTGGAGCGAGAGTTCTCGTGACGCACTGAGACTTACTATGAGACTAACTGGGACTAACCAAGGAACTGGTGGAGTCCACGTCAAGCGGATCAAGAATTTTCGTCTTGGAAAGGGATTTGGCTGCAACTCGGCGTATACAGTTCTATATTAATCTAGAAAAATAACCCTAAATATTTTTTGAAAATTCAAAAAAGTGGCGGAGATATGGGACTTTGAAATTTTTGATAACTTTTATTTGATAGTTCTATATCTTTGTTTCTAATTAACTGATTTAATTTTTTAAGGTCTGAAATTGTTTGCAATGACATCTAAATGCAAGAAAAAAAATGATCGCAGTGAACATTTTTTTTTACATTTTTTTGAAAACTCAAAAAACTAAAATCGCGTTTTTGAAAATACGTGTTCTTTAATTTTTTTATTTTTTTGTCAAAAGAAGCAGTACATGTACTTTACAAGTCCTGCAAGTTTTATCTTGGGACCACCAGTGGTTTATGAGAAAAAAAAATCATCTTACGGTCCTACACGACGAAGCGACAAGCATTATGCCGCGCCGCGCCGCGTCCACTGCGATTCGCTTTTGATTCCAGATTCGCGGCAAGCATGCTTGTTTACATTGACGCTAAACCTGTCTTAACCAGAAATCTGCATTCTAAACACAAAAGAGTTTTACTCTCACATTTCGTATTTACCTTTAGGGATACCATCACATTAGCGGACACTGCTTCCTTTTCTTAACTCTATGCATTATTTCGTATAATTGATATTCAGAATACAGCTCATTTTATTACTTGCATTTTTAGTTTCTTCGCATTTCACTACATCGTTGCGAAAATGTCTTTTAATAAAAGATGTTATAATCCTTTCGACAGACATGGTTACAGTAATATTACAAAAAATGTAAGGCCTGTTCCCGAAAGTATTCGCAAAAATTTTCCACTCATTTTACAAAACCATTTTATTTGTGAAGTTGTCGTGAGAAATTTTCACAAGAACAAACTTCTTTTTCTGATACATCTAGGGATCATGATTTTCAGGTTAACGAAACTCAAGAAGATGAATTTTTAGAGCAAATTGATATGGATGTCGATAGTAATATTTCATCTGAAAGTGACACTGAAATTT
>JAAAKG020148832.1:0-10175 GCA_010014905.2 Druon quercuslanigerum | reverse complement strand
ATTGCGGTGGGGGCGGCGCTGCTCGGCAGCGCCGCGCGTATGAATACCGCGAAGCATATACATTCAAATTCAACACTTGTTTAATTTCTTCAAAAAAATATTTTTTATTTTTAATTATTTTTTGTGCGGTCAAAATTAAAATTTTTGTTTTATTTCGAGGAAATTTTAAAAGTTGTTATGATAATTTTGTAGAGTTTTCGAAACTAAACGTTTTTCTTTCTTGATTTTTTTTATATATTGCGTTATTTAATTTTAAACTTTCATTTTCGTTCGCTTTTTTGAATGTTGTAAATGCTATATCTATGTTAATTAGATCTATTATGTTATATTATATTGTATTATATTACATTATACTATATCTATGATACATTGTTCGTATGTTTGTGGATTAAAAATAACTGCAGATAAAATTTTCACCTCTTGCAAAAATTGGGCTCCAAAATTTTTAAAATCGTCTCACTTTTTGAATTTTCATCCAAAATAGCTGGCTAAAAAACTTGTCCTGTCTTTATAGACTCTTATAAAGTCTGCCTAAGAGCGATCCAATTGGTTAATACCTTTAAATGTTAACGTGTTTACAGACTATAACGACAACTTATGTGGGTAATTTTTTCATAGCGTAAAATGTGGCTAAGGATTACTGTTAACTCAGGATATAATATTTGAATATTGTAAGTTCTCTTTTTCTCCAGACCTCTTTCTGCTCTGCTTCGATCGATCCGCCGAATGTTCGTAAACACTTACAGTATAACCAAAACAAAGATAAACTCCTTAGTATAAGATTTTAAGTACTAAAAAGGTCCCTACCAAAGCCTGGTTTGACATGAGAACGATGACTTTTCCCTTAGCAGGCCTCAGTGTCTTGTCGGTCTTTGAGCTCGACTCATGTCGAAGAGTTTTTCCAAATGAGAATAAAGAATCCAGTTCTTTATTACCGCAAATTGAGAACAAAGAACCCAGTTCTTTGTTATCCAAAGTAAGAACAAAGAATCCATTTATTTTTACCGCAAGTGAGAACAAAGAATTCAGTTCTTTGTTACCGCAAATTGAGAACAAAGAATCCATTTCTTTGTTACCGCAATCGAGAAAATCAACGATATATGTGTTACCGCAATTGAGAAAATCAACTATATATGTGTTAACGCATTCACGAACATCAACGAATTGTGTGTTACCGCTTTTTTTGTTGAGAAACTCATAGATTTAGTTAATTTTCCTTTGATTTTAGAGCATTGAAACTCATTCAAGTCTACAAGGTACATGAGAAAATTACGCCATTGAAGCTCAAGTAAACCCGTTAGTTTAAAAGGTACCTTGTGGATATCAGTATTGTTGGGAGCTTCATTTTCTGTATCTTTAAATGTAATGTAGCATTAGTTCTCAAAACGTATTAGACCCGCTAATAGCCTTAAAATCTTATAAAAGTGTGTTGCCAGTTTGAAATTCCTACTAAAGGAGACAACTTAGAGGAACGCTCAGTTCTAGCTACACATGGTACTGTAAATTCAGTGAAAACCTATTGGCAACTCTTGACAAAATACTCCAATCTGCATAAGCTTTTACGGGTCACACTCTGCAAAAGATTCATCCTTTGCCTCAGGAAAAAAGCAGAATCTGTTTCAAAAATTCCTATTTCGATTCAGGAATTAGAGGAATCAAAGCACTACTGGGTTCGAGTAACGCAACGCGACTCATTCAACAAAGAATTTAAACTTTTGTCAAACGATGAATCTTTACCAAGCTCTCATTATCTCTCTCGTTTGACAGCTTTCATTGATTCAGAGGGATTACTGCGCCTTGGAGGAAGGCTTCAAGCATCTTTGCTTCCTCTGAACTCAAAACATCCATTCATTCTACCGAAAGATTCTCCCTTTACTCAGCTCATCATATCTGATTCTCATCATAGTACTCTACATGGTGGAATTCAGGATACTCTAGCATACATGAAAAATAATTTCTGTATTCTAGGTGGACGAATTCCAGTAAGTTCTTTTATCAAAAAATGTGTCAGGTGTGTAAGATATCGACAGAAGCGAGCTCAGCAATTGACTATGCAGGTCCGTTTTCACTGAAAACATGGAAAGCAAAAGCTGCTCGCACTTATAAAGCTTATTTTGTCCTAGTCGTTTGCCTTGCCACTTCGGCAATACATATAGAGATAGTAACTGATTATACAGCAGATGCCTTTATCTCTGCTTTCAAAAGATTTACCGCGAGACGAGGAATTTGTTCTACTCTCTGCAGCGATTGTGGGAGAAACTTAAAAGGGGCTGATGCACAACTTCGAGACTTGTTTTCTTCAGCATCAGCAGAGTTTACAAAATTATCATCTTTCTTGACACAAGACGGAACGCAATGGCTGTTCAACCCACCGGGAGCTCCTCACTTCGGTGGGTCAGGTTGAAGCTGTTCTCAACTAAAGGCCGCTCTCTCCACTCACAGAAGATCCAGATGATCTTGGCGCTCTTACACGTGGGCATTTTCTAGTTGGAGTTCCACTCAACGTTATTCCTAAACCTTCCCTTGCAGAGATCAAAGTACAACGCCTGTCACGTTGGCAGCTCTTGCGACAAACGCTGGACAGTTTCTGGAAAAAGTGGTCCAAAGAGTGTCTTCAACGCTACTAGACCATTTATAAATGGAATCAGACTACTCCTTCATTGCAGAAGGGTTCTCTAGGCTTAATAATGGACGAGCGATATCCACCTTCAAAATGGCCTTCAGGCCGAATTCTTGAGGTTCATCCTGGAAAAGATGGGCACGAGTTACACCGAGTCATGACCGTCAAAACTCAGAGTTCGACATCCAAGAGACCTATTAAAAAATCCGTCTTTTACCTATTGATACAAATATTTTATAGGCTATACGTTATTCGTCAAATAATTTTAACGAAGGCAGGCGGAAATCTTAAATCAGGATATAATATTTGAATATTGTAAGTACTCTTTTTCTCCAGTCATCTTTCTGCTCTGCTTCGATCGATCCGCCAAATGTTCGTAAACACTTAAAGTATAACCAAAACAAAGATAAACTTCTTAGTATAAGATTTTAAGTACTAAAAAGGTCCCTACCAAAGCCTGGTTTGACATTAGAACAATGACTTTTCCCTTACCAAGCCTCAGTGTCTCGTCGGTCTTTGAGCTCGACTCATGTCGAAGAGTTTTTCCAAATGAGAAAAAAGAATCCAGTTCTTTGTTACCGCAAATTGAGAACAAAGAACCCAGTTCTTTGTTAACGCAAGTAAGAACAAAGAATCCATTTCTCTGTTACCGCAAGTGAGAACAAAGAATTCAGTTCTTTGTTACCGCAAATTGAGAACAAAGATATATGTGTTACCGCATTCGCGAACATCAACGAGTTATGTGTTACCGCTTTTTTTGTTGAGATACTCATAGATTTAGTCAATTTTCCTTTGATTTTAGAGCATTGAAACTCATTCAAGTCCACAAGGTACATGAGAAAATCACGCCCTTGAAGCTATTGTTGGGAGTTTCATTTTCTGTATCTTTAAATATAATGTAGCATTAGTTCTCAAAACGTGTTAGACCCGCTAATAGCCTTAAAATCTTATAAGAGTGTGTTGTGCTAAATAAAATAAATGTGACTGGATATGTGATTCTGTGTGTGGATTCATTTTGATCACCAAGACCATTTTTAAATAGTGTGATTCAACAATTACATAATTTACAAAATTATTGAAACCTCCTTAAATTTTCAGGGAATAATATACCACTTCTGATTGTATGACTAACATTTCTGTTTTAAAGGTTTTTACAATTGTTTTAATAAGATACAATGAATTTGGTCTGATTTTGATGCCAAAGTGCAATCTGTGGCAACATTTTTCAAGTGTCTTAAAACCTGCGCACTTTTTTCCCTTTCTTAATTCTACGAAAGGTAGATTATTTCCAGTGGAATTAGTAAATCCTAATGTTTTTTTTCGGCTCTTCATTTAGTAAGTATTCATTTTCGCTCACTACGTTCACATCAGTGAGATTCTATTTAGGAAACAGCTACAAGTGGGCCCGCTTAGTGCATTTAATCACATTGGTACAATTTCTACGGGCACAGTCAGTGAAACGTCCTTGACCGGTTGAATTTTATGGACGATTATTGGTGAAAATTGAATCTTTCGTGAAATACAACTGATTGTTACAAAAATGTAGCAGAATTTTAGTAAGAATAGGCACAATGGTGACTTCAGGGGGTTGAAAAAGATTTGTGTTATTTTAGGTTTACTAATCAATTGTAGAAGAATCAAACCAAGTAATTTTCGTCATTAGAATAGGGGCTTTGTTATTTTAATCTTGATATAAAAAATCAATAAACAAAGTTCGGTAGGATATGCGAATCTTCTGGAAAATTTTTAGTTTCTTGTTGACTTTGTTACAAGCTATGTGACCAAAATTCTTCGAGGAATAAAAAAAAATTACTTTTATTCATTGAAAATATATTTTCTTATTTATATCTTGCTAACAAATCCTTCCAGAAGAATGTTCTGTAGGTTTCCCTAATATTCTTTTCATTCAAAAGATAAAAAGTAAATTGAATTTTGTCTCAATTTTGCAACAAATTTAAATAAAACAAGTTTGTTCGATTTGCCAAAGGTTGAGATATTTTATATCCTTGGTTAGAAGGTATGAAAGAGAAATAAGCGAGGAATGTAAAAATGTGACTTTCTTTGTCGGAAAACGTGTTTTGTTATTTAAATCATAGTGATGAGACAGAATCTTTGCGAGAACTCGAAAAGTGTGTATTTTGCTTTTATTCAAAAATGTTGTGTTTTTTAATCTTGTTAGCAAATTTTCAATAAAGAGATTTTGGTCGGCTTCTCGAATGTTTAGTTTGTACAATTTTGTACAAGTTATGCACCAGAAATTCTGAAGGAACCGAAAAGAGTAACTTTTTATTTGTTAAAGGTGTTATCTTATGTTGGGCTTCTTTAAGAAATTTTAAGCAAGCAAGCTACCTGGTTTTCGCAAACGATGAGATTTGTAGTAAGTTTTGTAACAAGCTATGCAAAAGAAATTCTGAGAGGAATCTAAGGTGGTGAGTATTGTTTTTCGAAAATGTGTTCTGTTATTTAAATCTTGGTGACTAATTTTTCAGAAAAAAAATTTTCCTAGCTTTCCTAAATGATCAGTTTTTCTTTTTTAATTTTTTTACAAGTTATGCAACAGAAATTTTGAAATAAATCGGAAAATGTAACCTATTCCGTCAGGAAATGTTTTTTGTTATTTAAATCTTGGTAACTTTTTTAATAATAATATTTCAGTGAGTTTCTGTACTGTTTAGTTTTTACATTCTCATCAGATTTTGATTTAATCATGAAAAACATCAATAATAGTTAAAAAAATCTGCCCGCTGCGAGGGTATATTCTCATCACAACTTTTGTTTTTTTATTTTTTTTTCGCTTCGTGTCCGGGCTTTTAAATAATTAAACTTTTTAAATGTTTTTATTGCTATTTTTACGATTAAAACAAAAATAGAACTATCAAAACATTATTCATGTCAAATTAATTCATTTTTACATTCTCATCAGAGAAGGTATTAGATTTGGGTTAAATTTGCCCCCCCCCCCCCCCTCCCACGGTTTTATCACATCTAAAAGTTTTAAAATCCTCTGAATCCGAAAAACAGATTTTTATGAAGGTGTCTATCTGTTAGCCTCTGAGTACGATAACTTTTGAGAAAATTAACCTAATAGATCGGCCTTCGATTCACTGTTTTGTTGCCCTAAACTTAAGTCAAAGTTTGTTAGTCAGTTTTTTTTAAATCATGTGACAGAAATTCTGAGAAGAAACAAAGAGGCTATGTAAGGGGAGCGCATACTCTACCAGAGCCAGAACAAGCCGGAAGCAGAGAAGGCGAGGTGTCAAGATCAACAGTGGACAAGCTTCCGATAGAGGACGAGTGACGCTTTATGACCCGGAGAAACATCAATACTCAGGTTTCTCTTAAGCCTAAAGATCTAGCTGACATGGATGAAGAGCTTCGTGGCTGGACAAGACAGCACGCGTCCCGCATTTAGTGTGTGGTTGACTATATAACATATGGCAGGAATTTTAGCGCCAAGGTTCGAAAGTTCGCACACTTAACAAGTCCAAGCTGCTGGACGTCAGGCAGCATATTGTTGAGAGAATACAGATACTATCTGACGCTAAGAGAAGTCTAGAGCGGAGAGAGAGGTCTCTCGACTCTTCTAAGACCCTCCAATTGCTCTCGACCACCCGCCCAAAGCAGAGGGGGTCAAAGTCTTTTGGAGAGAAATCTATAAAGTGCAACATAGACGTGACGGAGCTGTGTGATGCCCTCATAACAACACCTGAGAAAGAATGCCCAAACAATCACTCCCGAGGTGAAAAAAGTATTGAGAGGTATGAAGAACTATTTCGCTTCAGCACCAGATGATATCAAGACCATCTGGTGGAAGAAGGTTCCATCAACCCATCAGTTTCTGGCGCGTATTTTCACTTCACATTTGAAGGAGCACAGTACTCCTGCCAAAAATGGGCAACTTAGCTGACCCAAAGAATTACAGACCAATCACTTGTCTGAACACACTGTATAAGATATTTGCAGCTATCCTAAATGATAGGATTGTTGGGAAAATCAGACCTGCGTGGCAAGAAATGTATGAACAACGCGGCTCAAAGAAAGGAGTATCAGGATGTTGGGAGAACCTGCTTATCGATAGATGTGTCTGCAAACATGCATTATCCTAGCAGCGTGACCTAATGATATCCTGCATTGCTTACCGGAAAGCTTTCGATTTGACCTTCCATAAATTTATCAGCTGTCTTTTGGAAAGCTTAAAGGTCCAGCCGCTAATCGTGAGGTGCATAGAGAGATTAATGTCACTTTGGAAAATCAGATTTACTATCACATCTGGAAAAAATCGTGTGACAACTAACACGGTCACTTTTCAAAAACGTGTCTTTCAGGGCGATTCCATGAGCCCACTCCTCTTTTGCCTCACATTATTGCCACTATCTCTAGCACTTCGCCATTCCCAGAGGTACCTGAAGACACTGAGCTTGTCGATAGAAGCTCTATACGACACCTCAGAGCTGGAGAGACTTATACGTACCTGGGCGTGCCACAGAGTCGCATTCAGGATTTGACATCTATAAAGGAAACTCTCCGAAGTAGATATAAACGGCTCATCCGGCAGATTTGGCCTTCGGAACTGTCGGCAAGAAACAAAGTATCTGCAATGAACATGCTTGCCGTCCTGGTAATACTCTACTCATTTGGAGTGGTTCCATGAACTAAGAACGAGCTCATATCCCTTGATATCGGGAGACGAAATGTTATGCACATAAAAAAAGCATGCATCTTATGTCTTCTGCTCCGCGAATCTATATCTCACGCCATCAAGGTGGTCGCACAATATTGAATCTTGAATGTCTTCACGACAGGATTATTTTGGGTACAGCACCTAGAGTCGCAAATGGAAAAGACGCTCTTCTTAAAATGGCCAGGAAGCATAAAGAAGTGGGTAAAGGAGCGTTTCCGTACAAAGTAGCGGAGGAGGCTGCTGAAACACTCGGACTTAAATTAACACTCCTGAAAGCCCGGATTCAGAAAGCACAGGAGAAAAACTTCCGGGAACAGCTGCTCGATAAGAGGATGCACAGCATCTTCCACAGAATTGTGGAGGATCAGTCAATTTTGTGTGAGCTAACTTTTGCTTTCCTTAAATCACCCGGATTGAACTGTCCTTTCCATCTTACTATATCGTCGCCACATTTTGAGCCAAGACATTCCCGATGATGGCTGCAGGGCATGCCATGCACACCCTGAGCATCTAGAACACATACTATCTACTTGTCGAACTCATGCGGGAACGACCTACATCCAAAGGCACAATGCGGCACTAAAAGTGCTTTATTACCATCTCTGTCACTCTTATGGCATTAACCTTAATATCGATCCGCTAAACGCTCCTAGGGAAATAGAGTCAATTGTCGATAATGAGAAGTGCCGTATATACTGGAACTTTATATTCTCGATAATTGTTTCTGTTGCACACTCGAGGTGCCAAGCTTTCAATGGATAATGGCCTGAAAAATATCCCAGAGTCTGAACAATATGCTAAAACACTTGCATGGAAAATTCAGAAGGCGGTAGTCCTTGGGTCGCACGAGACTTTTGCCGGATCGACGTATTGATTCCGTCACAGACTGCAACCATCTATCTCACGATCGTACGATTTTACCGCGATTTCGCTGGGATCGGGTGCAATTTGTCAGATTAGCGCCCGATCCCGGAAAAATCCTGCAGTTGTCCTTATAAAAAAAATTTAATTATACATATGCTTGTGTGTGTTTGAATATTCGTTTTTTCTTGTTCAAATGCAACGTCTCATGCAACAAAAGTGTTACGAACGAAAGTAAATTTTATCTTTGAAAAAAACGTATTGAAAACAAACTTCGGCTGGACCAGACTTCCCCCTTAAAAAAAATAATACATCATTAATGTTCTCAATTTCTGCTTGGAGTGTGCAGGAATGCATCTTTAAGATAACTAACCTTTGACAGTTGCATAAACTGGTACCGATATGTTGCAGTATCCTAGGGTACTGTGTGCTGCCAGGATGTGACCTATAGCATGGGGATGCTTTGTCGAATTTGTATTTACTTTTGAGGGTGATGTTTCATCATTGATAGCATGACCAATGCTCAAACCGCCATCTGCAATCTGTAACAGTGGCAAAACTACATACCTTTAATAAATTATTGAAGTAATCTTATAAAACCTGGATCAAAAAAAAAATTTTGGAGTTATGTGAAAAAAATTTCTTAACAAATTCATGCTATATTCAATTTTTTACTTATTACTGAAAGTCATCTTTAGTAAACATAGAAGCGAGCTCAAAGTTTCAAAGAAAAAAATTGACTAAAAGATACACTGAAATTCGCATTATTACCTGATATATTTTTGCTTCCCAGCTAGGAAACCTATGAAGCGGTGGTGTAGGTGGTCTTTGATCTTGGTGACAGGGTTCATTCCAATTCATTCCTTCTCTACTAGGCGTATAAATCTCAGCGTAATCGTGAATTGCATCTAAACTACTATCTCTGCTTGACTCTGTCACACCAGACATACTTGGCAGCATTACCAGATTTTCCACTGCTGCTGCCAGTTCTTCTGACAATAGACTGAAATTCACCAAATAAGTACATTAACTCCTTAATATACGTAATAATTTAAAAATCATTAAAGAGACTGAAACTAAGCAAAGTTAATATTTTGCATCATAATATAAACTTGCGATTTTATTTAGCTGAGAATTGTACACATATGCGTCTCGCGATTCGCCTCGCACGCTTCGAGAATGCATCTAACTCTCCACTCAAAAGCTTCTTTTCATTCATCACGAATACACATTCCCTCTTTCTCTCTGACGCGTCTGTATTTCGCCGTCTTAAGTTCTAGACTCGTTTCCTTCTCTACATAGTTATATTATTTGTTTTTTCCCTTCTAGAAATAATCAATTATGATCAATAAGAAACGATGGAGCTAATATCCCGATCGTTCCGAATCGTGTTTCTTAACTTTGCCAAAACGATTGAGAACGAGTCAGCATTTAGATTTTTCCCATTATTTCCAATCGGGTACTTGGAATTTGGCATGTGATGGTAGCATTATCGTCTGGCGGGACTTATTTAAAGACAGTCATTTACTTTTTTAGAATAATATACATTTTAAACAGTATCTATTACGAAACAAACTAAATAAAATTTTTTAATATTTTTTATCAATAAATTGGTGCTACGAGAAAAATTTTCTAATAGTATTATACGTTAAAATTATATAATCAAATTGGATTGCTAATATGGCGCCGTGCAGTAGGGTTTGCTTTCGCTGGAGCTCCTCTTGAATCTGATTAATCTTACGGTCGTTGATGAATTTCGAACATTTTGTGAGTTGTGTGGTGTCTGTGACTTGGTTGTTTGGACTTCTGTTACGTTTTCCTCTTTTTTGTGATTATTGCACCTAATATTGGTCAAAACCATTGCTGGAAGTTTCCCTTCAGGTGTGGTGCTACGATTCTCGCTAAGAACATTGCCAATCATAATCTCCGGTCAAGACAGTACCTTTAGAAATCCAAAATGGATCCGGTAAAATTGGAGGCGATACTTGGTTCAATTAAGGAAGACACTGCTTG
>JAAAKG020148831.1:0-10176 GCA_010014905.2 Druon quercuslanigerum | reverse complement strand
TATTATTGATACATTTATAAAGCTGCTAAAAAATCGATTCTAATTTTTAATTTAATAAAAAACAATCTTATATCTGGGAAATTAATAATGTTAATGCAAATAAAATTTTTTATAAATTTATTTTAAAGGCTTTTACAGATTAAGTAAGACGAAGGTAAAAAACATGAATGTTTATTTAATCAGTTGAATTTTTATCTAAAATATATAAATTTTTGACAAAAAATGGAAGAATTAAAAATTGAATAAAAAATAATAACACAATAGAAAGAATAAAAAATTAAAAAAAAAACAAAGTCAAAAAAAGATAATGAATTTTCAAACTATAATAAAAATAAAATAGTTAAATTTTCTGAAAAATAAATGCATTTTCAGCTACTAAAAAAAAAGAATTTCAAACCAAAATGTTGAATCTTCAACCAGAAAAATGAATTTTTAACTAAATAGTTAAATTTTGCAAAAAAAAAAAACAAATGAGAAGATCAATTTTCAATAACAATTTTTTTTCAGATGAAAAAAATTATTTCAAGCCAAAATTAATTTAATTTTGAATTTAAAAAAATACGAATATCTAATCAATTAGTTGAATCCTCAAAATAAACAATACTAATTTTCAAACCAAAAAGAAGAAATTTTCCCCAAAGTAATTTCATTTCCAATAAAAAAAAAAAATTAGGCAATTAAAAATTAATATTTAAACAAAAAATATAGATTTTCGAACAAAAATGGTGCATTCATATTTATGATTAAAAAAATTAATTTTCAACTAAAAAATAAAGTTTGAAACAAATGGTTAAATTTTTAGCCAAAGAAATTAATTTTTAACTTAAACGATGAATTCATAACAAAAAAAAATAGTATTGTAATATAAGAGGTCAATTTTTAATAAGAAAATGAATTTTATACTAAAAAATAAATATTTTTAGCCAAAAATAGGAATATTTAAATTTTCAGTAAAAATTAATCTCAAGCCAAATAAAATGAATTTTTAACTGAAATACGAGTTTTTAACTCAATAAATTAGTTAAACTTTTTAAACAATTTCTATCACAAAATATACATCTTTTATACAAAGTCTGATAGTCAAATTTCCTGTTAAAGAAATAAATTTTCAACTAAAATGATAAATCTTTTCCCAAAAAAGTATATTTTTAAACAAATAGTTGAATTTTCAACACAAAGGAATAATTTTGTGGAAAAAAAATGTAACTTAAGGAATGCATTTTAAACTAAAAAAGAACAATTTCAACAAAAATTAGAAAAATCAAATTTTCTCCTAACAAAATAAATATGCAGTAAAATAAATCAATTTCCCATCTGAAGAATAAATTTTTTAATAAAAAAATAATTAAATTTTGAATAAAAAAATACGAATATCTAGTAAATTAGTTAAATCCTCAAAATAAACAAAACTAATTTTTAAACCAAAAAGAAGAATTTTTCCCCAAGGTAATTTCATTTCCAATCAAAAAAAAAAAAAAGATTAGGTAATTAAAAATTAATATTTAAACAAAAAAGATAGATTTTCAATCAAAAATGTTGTATTCACATTTACGATTTAAAAAATTAATTTTCAACTAAAAAATAAAGTTTAAAATAAATGGTTAAATTTTTAGCTAAATTAATTAATTTTTAACTTAAACGATGAATCCTTCACAAAAAAATTAGTATTTATAAAAGACAAATTTTTAATAATAAAATCAATTTTATACTAAAAAATAAATATTTTTAGCCAAAAATAGAAATATTTTAATTTTCAGTAAAAATTAGTATCAAGCCAAATAAAATGAATTTTTAACTGAATAGTGAAATATTCCATCAAAAAAAGAAATTTTCAACCAAGAAATACGAGTTTTAAACTAAATAAAATAGTTTTTCTACAAAAAGTGAATTAGTTAAATTTCCTGTTAAAGAAATAAATTTTTAACAAAAATGATAAATATTTTCCCAAAACGTACATTTTTAAACAAATAGTTGAAATTTCAACCCAAAAGAATAATTTATCCAATTTTCTGCTAAAAAAATTAATATTTAGTAAAATCAATAAAATTTCTGCCTTAAGAATAAATTGTTCATTAAAAAAAAAAAAAAATTTAAAAAAAAAAAAAAAAAACGAGTATCTTATCAATTAGCTGAATCCTCAAAATCAACAAAAATAATTTTCAAACCAAAAAGAAGAATTTTCCCCAAAGTAATTTCATTTTTAATCCAAAAAATAAGAGTTGACAATCAAAAATTAATATTAAATGAAAAAAATATAGATTTTCGAACAAAAATGGTACACTCATATTTATGATTAAAAAAATTAATTTTCATCTAAAAAATAAAGTTTGAAACAAATGGATAAATTTTTAGTCAAAGAAATTAATTTTTTAATGAAACGATGAATCCTTAACAAAAAAAAGTATTGTTGTGATATAAGAGTTATTTTTTAATAATGAAATGAATTTTATACTAAAAAAAATATTTTTAGCCCAAAATAGAAATATTTAAATTTTCAGTAAAAGTTATTCTCAAGCCAAATAAAATGAATTTTTAAGTGAATAGTAAAATATTCTGAAAAAATTTTCAACTGAAAAAAAAACAATTTCAACAAAAATTAGAATAATCCAAATTTTCTGCTAAAAAAATAAATATTCAGTAAAATAAATAAATTTTCCGCCTGAGGAATAAATTTTTTATTAAAAATATGAATTTTTAACCAACGAGATTACTTTTATACCAAAAAGACGGACTTTAAACTAAAAAGATAAATTTTCAAGCAAAAAAAGGAATAGGTATATTTACAGTTTAAAAAATGGATTGTTAACTAAAAAAATAAGTTTTTAACGAAATAGCTATTAGATAAATTTTCAACACCGAAGATTATATTTCTATTTAAAAATATAATTTTCCGATCAAAAATGAACTAGTTAGATTTTAAATTAAAAAGTTAATTATTTAAAAAAAAAAGAAGTTTCAACCAAAAAAAAGAAGGCACTAAACAAAATTTTTTAATTCAAAATAAATAAATTTTAATTTTTTTTGAATTAGGCACTAAAAAGATTCTAAAAAATATTTAATAAAATGCACAAATTTTTAACCAAATAGTTGAAATTATTTTTCAACAAGAATAATAAATTCCTTAATATTTTCTATTTAAAAAATCAACTACTTAGAAAAAATGCGAAATTTAGTATTTTCCTACATTATTTTTAAAATGAATGTTTTAAACTAAAAAGGCCATTTTTATATTTTTGGTTAAGAATTCCTATTTGTCGGTTAAAATTCTACTTTATAGTAAAAATTTAACTTCTTTATTGAAAAAGAATTATTTTGAATTAAAAATTCAAGTAATTTCTTATAAATTAATTTTATTAGCTATAAATCCACCTTTTTGGTTATTAATTTAACTATGTCTTCGAAAATTTGTTGATGTTTTCGTTTAAAATTAATTTTTTTAACTGAAAATATGTTTTTTAATTATTAATTCAAAATTTATACTTTTTAGTTCATTTTTCATTAAACGCTCATCTGTTCTGATTAAAAATGTATTCTTTTGTGTCGAAAATTTAACTATGTTTTGTTAAAAATTCAATTGCCCCTTTTTGTTGAAAATTAAATTATGTTGTTGAAAATTAAACAATGTTCTTAAAATTTTATCATTTTTGTTTAAGAATGTAACGATTTTTTCAAAAACATATAACATTTTTATTAGTAGAAATCTCTATCAAACAGTTTCATTTATTCCAAAACACATACAATTTTTCTTAAAACAAGTGAATTTTTATTTAAAAGAAAATTTTTTAAATAGTGAAATTTTCATTTATGAAAAAAGCTGAATTTTTAATTCAAAAGACGAATTTTTTCTTTAAAAAAAATGAGTTGAATTCTCTATCAAGCAGTTGCGTTTTTTCTAAAACAGATACAATTTTTCTTAATACAGGTGAATTTTTATTCAAAATAAAAATGTTTAAATAGTTGAATTTTTATTCAAAAAAGATTCCGGTGGATTTCTCAAATTAAAAATATCAATTTTTAAATGAAAAAGAAGTATCTAAGAAAAAAATTGAATTTTAAAAACAAAGGACGAATTTTTTCAACAAGAAAAAAATTATTTTTAAAAAATGAGTTGAATTCTCTATCAAGCTGTTGCATTTTTTCGAAAACAGATACAATTTTTCTTAAAAGAGATGAATTTTTATTTAAAATAAAAATGTTTAAATAGTTGAACTTTTATTCAAAAAAGATTCCAGTGAAATTTTTCTAACCAAAAAGAATTATTTGTTACAAACTAGTTGAATTCTCGACCAAATAGTTGCATTTTTATCCATGAAAGATGAAATTTCTCTTAAAAAAGATGAATTTTTACTTATCTTTTAAATCAAAAATACAAATTTTCAAAAAAAATATTTGTCATACAAAAAAGATTTCAGTTAACTTATCAGCAGCAAAACATGAATTTTAAGCCAAACTTAAAAAAAACGAAAAAAATTAAATTGTTAATCCAAAAAGACAAATTTGTACGAAACAGTTGAATTTATATCCAAAAATGACGTTTTTAAGAAAATTCTTAAATTTTCGAACAAATAATAAAATTTATAACTACAGAGATAGTCCTCATGAGAAACTCTTTGCCAATGCGAAAAAATTACGTACATGAGTGAAGGACTCCCTCCCTCCTTCCATATAAAATTATAACAAAATTTCTCGACCCCCTCCCCCCATTTATACTGTTGCGTAATTTAAGTACGGTCCCTAATTCAAGATAAATAAACCCTTCACAGTAAATAAGCTAGAAAACTTTTTTTTATGGAAAAAGTGAGAAAAAAATGTTCGGATCAAAAGATGTCTATTTTTCCCGTAATTGCAAGAATACTAGGCTGTTGGCGGATTGCAGAGTGTCAACCGCGAATTAAAACGTCGAGTGCTGTGGGAATAATAAAAGTTGAAAGTGCATTGACCCTCCTTGGCGAAGGCGAAGGCAAAGGCAACACTATTGGGTCTCCTCAACGAATATCCCCATGTCTCGCTTTTTATATGGTGTTCCATCTAACCATTCTAACCCCAGTTGAGGAGACAGCTGGTCGCGTGGTGACCCCCATGGGGGTGCGACCGGGCCCCATACTAACTAACATTATATACGGGGTGTCCTACAATTTTCCATTTCCTATATAAATCTACACAATCTTTCTCCATAAATAACGAATAATAATATGGGGTCTATTATTTTGATATTACCGATTCATGTTCGAAATTGAACCATTATGGGGTTCCAATTAGTGCTCTTTGTTTGACCGATTGTGAACGTTCAAACTTTAAAGACTTAATTCTATAATTAAAAATTTAACTATTTTTTTTTAATTCGCTTCCTTTTTAGTTTATTCTTTTTAGATTAAAATATTTCGTTTAAAATTTGTTATATTTTTGTTGAAAATTAATTTTATTTTATTTATTATTTTAATATTTATTATCATTTATTTTTTTAATATTTTATTTTTTCTTAAAAAATTCTTATTTTTTAGCTTCAAGTTTTTAAATATTTTTTGTTAAAAATTAATTTTATTTTAACTCAATAATTAACTATTCTATTTAAAGTTTAAAAGTTACATTTTTTAGTTGAAAATTCAATTTCCTCATCGCAATTTTATTTTTTTTTTTGAAAATTCGTCTTATTTTTGGGGATGGAAAATAAATTTATTTAAATGAAAATTGAAATATTTCATTTTTGGTTGGAATTTTGACTCAGGTAAAAATAATTTTAGTTTAAATTAAAGTACTTGGTAAAATAGAAGACTATTTTGTCCTAAATTCATTTTATTTTGGCAGTTGAAAATTAATTTTTTAAATTAAAATTTAATTATTCCATTTTTTGTTGTAATTTTATCTTCTTTAGTTTGATATTGCTAAAAATTCATTTTATTTTGGGAATGGAAAATTAGTTTTTTAACTGAAAATTTAATAATTCCATTTTTGTTGTAATTTTCTCTTTTTTAGTTTAATATTGAAGTATTTTCTTTAAAATTATTTTATTTAAGACACATAATTCAAATTGAAAATTCATTTAATTTTGGTTTAAACTGAAAATTTAATTATTGCATTTTTGGTTGTAATTTTATCTTTTTAATTTAATATTTAACGATATATTTGTTTCAAAAATTATCTTTTTCAGTTGAAAATTCAAATATGTACTTGATTAACAGTTTAAATATTTTGTTAAAAATTCTTTTCATTGTTTGTTTAAAATTTATCTTTTTTGTTTTAGAATATTAATCTTTCTGGTTAAAAAAAATCAACTTTTTATAATTTTAGTTAAAAATTAAAGTAATTGGTGTAAAATTAACCTATAATTTTGAAAATTAATCCTACTTTTGGGGGTTGAAAATTAATTTTTTAAGTGGAAATTTATATACTCGACTTTTTTTTGTAACTTATTCTTTTTTAGTTTAATATTGAACTATTTTCTTGGAAATTATTTAATTTAAGACACATAATTTAAATGGAAAATTCAAGTCATTGGTTAAAAGTTAAACTATATTTTTAAAAATTCGTTTCATTTTTGACAATTGAAAATTAATTTCTTAAGTGAAAATTTAACTATTCAATTTTTGGTTACAATTTTATCTTCTCAGTTAAATATTTACCGATATATTTGTTTCAAAAATCATCTTTTTTAGTTGAAAATTTTAATATGTACTTGATAAAAAAATTAAATATTTTGCTAAAAATTCTTTTCATTTTTTGTTAAAAATTTACTTTTTTGTTTCAGAAAATTAATTTTCCTGGTTAAAAAAATCAACTTTTCATAATTTTTGTTAAAAATTAAAGTAATTGGTTCAAAATTAAATTATATAGTTAAAAATTCGTCTTAATTTTGGTAATGAAAATTAAATTTATGGTATTGGAAATTGAAATAATACATTTTTGCTGGAAATTTTATCTTAGATAAAAATTCCACTCTTTCTTTGAATAACAAACTATTTTCTTGAAATTTCATTTTTTTTAAACACATAATTTTAGTTGAAAGTAAATTTTTTGGGTTAATAGAAGGCCATTTTTCCTAATTTAGTCTTGTTTAGTTTAATATTGAAATATTTTCTTGAAAATTATTTTATTTAAGACATATAATTTAAATTGAAAATTCAAGTTATTGATTGAAAATTAAACTATATTATTAAAAATTCGTTTCATTTTGGGGGAACTATATTGTTCAAAATTCGATTCCAGTTTTTGTTGAAAATTCTTCTTTTTTAGTTGCAAGTTGAAAATTTGTTTTATTTTCTTTTGAAAATTAATTTTATTTTAACTCAATAATTGATTATTTTATTTTAAGTTTAAAAGTTATATTTTTTAGTTAAAAATTCAATTTTCTAATTGCAATTCGATTTTTTTTTTAAATTTGTCTTATATTTGGGGATGAAAGATAAATTTATTTAAATGAAAATTGAAATATTTCATTTTTGGTTGGAATTTTATATTAGTTAAAAATAATTTTATTTTAAATTAAAGTACTTGGTTAAATAGAATCATAATTTGTTCAAAATTCATTTTATGTTGGGGGTTGAAAATTAATTTTTTAACTGAAAATTTAATTATTTTATTTTTTGTTGTAATTTTGTCTTTTTTTTTTTAATACTGAAGTATTTTCTTAAAAATTATTTTATTCAAGATACATAATTTAAATTTTAAATTAGATTTTTTGGTTGAAAATTAAACTATATTGTTAAAAATTCGTTTCATTTTAGGGGTTGAAAATTATTTTTTTAACTGAAAATATTCCAGTTTTTGTTGAAAATTCTTCTTTTTTAGTGGCAACTTGAAAGTTTTTTTGTTAAAAATTAATTTTATTTATCTCAATAATTAACTGTTATATTTTAGGTTTGAAAGTTATATTTTTTAGTTGAAAATTGAATTTCCTCATCGAAATTCGATTTTTTTTTTTAAATTCATCTTATTTTTGGGGATGAAAAATAAATTTATGTAAATTAAAATTGAACTTTTTCATTTTTTGTTGGAATTTTATCTTAGTTAAAAATAATGTTAGTTTAAATTAAAGTACTTGGTTGAATAGAAGACTATTTTGTTCAATATTAATGGTGTAATGTATTTTATTTTGGGGCTTGAATTTAATTTTTTAACTGAAAATTTAATTATTCCATTTTTTGTTGTAATTTTGTCTTTTTTAATTTAATATTGAAATATTTTCTTAAAAACTATTTTATTTAAGATACATAATTTAAATTTAGAATTTAAGTTTTTGGTTGAAAATTAAACTGCATTGTTCAAAATTCGTTTCATTTTGGTAGTTAAAAATTAATTTTTTATCTGCAAATGTAATTATTCAATTTTTTGTTGTAATTTTGTCTTTTTTCGTTTAATATTGAAGTATTTTCTTAAAAATTATTTCATAAGTTATTGGTTGAAAATTAAATTATATTGTTAAAAAATTCGTTTCATTTTTGAGGTTGAAAATTAGTTTTTGTACAAACTGAAAATTTGACTATTCCATTTTTGGTTGTAATTTTACCTTTTTAGTTTATTATTTAACGATATATTTATTTAAAAATCATCTTTTCTAGTTGAAAATTCAAATATGTACTTGATTAAAAGTTTAAATAATCTTAATTTGGGAGATGAAAATTAAATTTATGTAAATGGAAATTGAAATATTCCATTATTTTTGTAATTTAGTCTTTTTTAGTTTAATATTTAACGATATATTTCTTTTAAAAATAATTTTTTGCAGTTGCAAATTCAAATATGTACTTAATTAAAAGTTTAAATATATTTTAATTATTCTTTTCCTTTTTTGTTGAAAATGTATCTTTTTTGTTTTATAAAATTAATCTTGTTAGTTAAAGAAATGAGCTTTTCATAATTTTAGTTAAAAATTAAAGTAATTGGTTCAAAATATTGTTAAAAATTCGTTTCATTTTGAGGATTGAAAATTAATTTTTTAAGTGAAAATTTAACTATGCAATTTTTGGTTGCAATTTTATCTTTTTAGTTTAATATTTAACGTCATCTTTGTTTCAAAAGTCATCTTTTGCAGTTAAAAATTTAAATATTTTGTTTAAGAAAATTAATCTTCTTTGTTAAAAAAAATCAACTTTTCATAATTTTAGTTAAAATTAAAGTAATTGGTTCAAAATTAAACTATAGTATTGTTAAAAATTCGTCTTACTTTTGGGGATGAAAATTAAATTTATGTAAATGGAAATTGAAATATTACATTTTTGCTTGAAATTTTATCTTCGTTACAAATTCCACTCTTTCTTTGAATTTTTTAACTGAAAATTTAATTATTCCACTTTTTGTTGTAATTTAGTCTTTTTTAGTTTAATATTGAACTATTTTCTTGAAAATTATTTTTTTTAAGACGTATAATTTAAATTGAAAATTCAAGTTAATGGTTGAAAATTAAACCATATTGTTAAAAAATTGTTTTTTTTTGGAATTGAAAATTAGTTTTTAAACTGAAAATTTAATTATTCCATTTTTTGTTGTAATTTAGTCTTTTTAAGTTTAATATTAAACTATTATCTTGAAAATTATTTTATTAAAGACACATAATTTAAATTGAAAATTCAAGTAATTGGTTGAAAATTAAACTATATTGTTAAAAATTCGCTTCATATTTGGGGTTGAAAATTAATTTTTGTTTAAACTGAAAATTTAACTATTTCATTTTTGGTTGTAATTTTATCTTTTTAGTTTAATATTTAACGATATATCTGTTTCAAAAATCATTTTTTTAGTTGAAAATTAAAACATGTACTTGAAGAAAAGTTTGAATTAAAATTTTTTTTTTCTTTTTTTTTGTTTAAAATTTATCTTTTTTGTTTTAGAAAAATAATATTCTTGGTTAGAAAAAAATTGACTTTTCATAATTTTAGTTAAAAATTAAATTAACTGGTTTGAAATTAAACTATATTGTTAAAAATTCGGCTTAATTTTGGGGATGAAAGTTAAATTTATGTAAATGGAAATTTAAATATTTAATTTTTGTTGTAATTTATTCTTTTTTAGTTTAATATTGAAGTATTTTCTTGATAATCATTTAATTTTGAACAAATAGCTTTAATTAAAAATTTAAGTTATTAGTTGAAAATTCAACTATATTGTTAAAAATTCGTTTCGTTTTGAAAATTAAAAATTAATTTTTTGAGTGAAAATTTAACTATTCAATTTTTGGTTGGA
>JAAAKG020148830.1:0-10176 GCA_010014905.2 Druon quercuslanigerum | reverse complement strand
ATTATATATAATTATAAAACATATATTTCAATATATTTTTCAAATTTTTTATTTTATTTATAATACTTGTTGTTACTGACAGAAAATATTTTATTCTTATAATATGTGGTCATTTTCAATCACCTAAATAACTGTTAAATATAATTTCAATTTATTATTACATACTTAAATTACAATTTTATATTAAAGCTAGTTAGATGAATTTATGCATTGATTGCTGTATCAATTTTAGTAACATAGTCTAATGTTTTGTCTTTTCGTTATTTGAAACGTAATTTTTAATTTTTTAATTTGAAATCTTTCTATATAATTATATAATTCTGTATAATATTTCTCTTGCGACTATATCCGCGTTATCTCGCATTCATATTTATATCTTATTATGATTTTCTATCATATAGCACTTTGTTCGTTTTTAAAAATGCTGCTGCTGGTTTATAGTATATTATAAGATAAAATGGACTTAAATTCATCAGAAAAACCAATCTAAGACTTCACGAAAAGAATATTATTTGAAAAAAGATTGACAAAAGTTAAGAGGAAATAGGGAATAGTGAAAAAGTGTTATATTTCATAACGTTTTGCATCTTCATTTAACAAATAATAAAAAATTTCTAGTTTAAATTGCATAAAGCATACGATTGGTTGACCCCCGTTGAGAAAAATTAAGGGAGCCCCCGCCGGGGCCCGCATGAATTGCCCTTAAGCCGTGAGGAATCTATGAGGGCAATCCAGGTCGTTTCTTCATGAAAACGACATGCTGGTCCATAGGGGCCTAAAATGGGCTTCCCTCATGGATTCCTTATGGTTGCCATGAGGAAGCCCTCGTATTTTTTATGCTACTGCTGGCACCTGTACTGGCAAAGCTCTAGGATAATAACACTATTTTGTACTGGGCTGCTAATTTTGGGTCAGCACTGAATATCGCTACTGGAACAGTACTGCCCCCATAGGAAATTCATAATAATAGCGGTACTGCGTCAGTGGTAACTAGTACCGTACTGCTATATTCTAACGATAAGACAAAAAAGTTAATTAAAGAACCAATATTAATTTATTGCGAGTATATTGTTTTTAAATATTAATAGTCCTGTTTAGAGTGAATACATATATCACATTTCAGAACATTACATTACCTAAATCTAACGCTTAACAGTCGGCGTGCTAACTGCTGCGTTAAACCGATAAGTTGAAACTCGGTGAAAAAGCCATCCTCATAAGCTGCAGTTCAGAAAAGTTAAAGTGCCAAATTCCAAGCTCTCTTTTCCTAATTATTTATTATTATGTGGCGTTATGTACATGTTAAATACACAAACTGTTAATAGCAATATCGATATTATAATTTTAAAATAAATAATTTAAATCGATTACAATTTTTCTACGCACAATTTTCACTTTTTCTACGTTAAAGACTATTTTGCAACTTTTTAGAATAACAGAAAATGTAATTTTTGATGAACATTTAAAATTTCTAACGACGAAACTTATGAATTTAAACTTGAACAGTGACAACTTCTTAAAAGTATCATTTTTTAAACTTTTGTGTGAGCCTTGGTTTTTTGGTGTTTTATACTATTTTACATTGTTTAAGATTTACATAAATCTCAATGCGAACTCCAGAAAGTACTTCGTTGGCAGGAGTGACTGGGTTCAATAGGGATGTAATAGATAAATTCTTTAATTAACTTACTGTCCTTCTGATTGTAAACAAATACCCGCCACACATAAGTTTTTTACCAAGGCACGACTGTATCTACACTTGCGCAGAAAGAAATTCATCCAGTTGCAGTTTTATCATCAGCCGAGCGTCACACAACTATGAACGCAGCAATTTGCTGCAAAGCTAAAGAAAATTTTCTACCACCATTGAAGATATATACTTGTGTCAAATATATTTAAAACTACCTTGTAATTGCCCTTCCAGAAACGTGTCTTGTTGATCCAGTATTACTTATCTTGGTTGGACAAATTGCAGCAGTTTGATCTTGTTTTTATGGAACCGCTTAGTTCTTTTCATGCAAAAGCATACAATGGCGACAGTTATTTAAATGTATTAGATGTGTGTAAAATTGAATTTCCGCCTCTTTTGTTTTGCAAATGTCAATGTTTTAAGACCCTCTGATTCTGAATGGTAGGCGGTTCTTGGGTTCACTCCAAAAAGGTTACGTCGATTAGCATTTCAATTTGCTGTACGTTTAAATTAACCTTATCACTTTAACAAAAGAAATAGCATAGCAGGGAAAGATCGGTTTTTCAAATTCACAAAAACGCACCCTGTACTCTCAATGCGAACTTCAGAAAGTACTTAGTTGGCCGGAGTCAATATGTTTATTAGGGTTGAAAACAAGAAACTCATTAATTTAAATACTGCCAATCAATTGAATTTTTCCGTCTAATTAATAAAATTTTAGTTATTTCATCAATATTCAAGCAATTGAAATTTTTTTAATTAATTATTTTGATATCAAGTGAATTATACTTGTTTAATTTTTAATTGAACAAATCTTGTCTGTCTACTTAATTTTTACTTAATCGAACAAATCTGATTCATTCAATTATTTATTAAGAAGGTATTACGGTTTATTTAAAAATTTTATTCAGAGTTTCAGCCAGTCAACAATTTTTATATTATCTTCATAATATAGTAGCAAAAACACAGCCAATAATTATTTAATTTTCATGCTGCGAGAATATTGGCTAGAGCTAAATCAGTAATTAATTAACTTCTAATAAATGGGATCATAATTAATTGCCTGAAGGGCGCCAAATCGTTTGAAAAATTAAGGAGCACCCTCAAACGATCAAAACTTGCGTGAGAACAATACTTCGCATTGGAACCATGATTTTAGTCTTCATGTTTGAATCCCACTAGCCCAACACATCGAGAGGTAGGGTTAGGAAGAGACTGCGCATGTATGATAACTCGTTGTAAAATAAAAGGATATCCACTAATTACGTGTCACAAAAATAGTTATTTATTCCAATGGTAATGGATGCCTCACACTTAACGTTAAAACATCCCGTATAAAACATAATCTCAAATCAAAATGAAAAAGATAACAATTACACAACTTGGCTTAACCTCTTTTTTCGAGTAGTTTCTAAAACATTTAAAGCAACCCATAAAGAAATAAATTCGTCTCATCAACTATATAAATTTCTAAAGATTAAAAGCCTAAACGTAAAGACTGGATTCTTTTGTTCGAGAAGGAACTAAAACATCCATTACATTGGATGTAGTCTCTTGATGGTATCACCAGTGGTCCTTGCACTTTTTATAGCGCTATAGGCAAACAGGTAGAGAAACATGAAAGCATCCCTGTATGCTGCATCGAAAAATTAGATCTAGATTTCCCGTATGTAGATCTTGCAGAACTGAGAAGTACCTGTATGCTATTTCCATGGCCATTTAATCAGAAGTGTGTTCTGAGGACCAAGACTTAACGTGACAAAAGTCAGTCCATCCGCCAATCCAAAAGTTTTATTTAATTTTGCCTCAAAAGCTTACGTCCCGCAATGGTTTGCTATCACGATCAAACACTTTGTTGTCGATGAAACTAAGTTTCTTTTTGAAACAGTGGAGAGATCAAGGTTTTTGTCGAAGATCGGAGACTGTCTTTTTCACACACAGGTGGTGAAGAAAACGGTAAAACTTGCCACCTATGCCTCAAGTTAAAAATAATTATGTTAAACTTTAATAAAAAAACGATTTTGTCGCCGAATTAAGCGCGGGCACGGAATCTGACTCTTCGGTGTAAAAGAGTTCTCCGATTTATGGTTAATCAATTGGGTTGTGAGAGAGCGGAATTTTTTAGTCCATAACTCGTAGCGATGCTTACCTAGGTATTTGCCGTATATGCTACATTTCACTAAAATTTCACATTTGCTACTATTTTTGAACCTGTTTTTTAGGGCTTAAATGAAAATCCCGGTTTGAATTGCTTTCATAGTATTTCGAGACACATTTTAAGATCGGTCAAGCTCAAATATTACCATACCGACCTACGGATTGCGATGCAAAGCCTCGAGCAAATTTGCATGTTTTCATGAAAATTCCAAAATTTCAAGGGTGCTGGGTGCTCCAACATCCAAATAATAAAAAACTGGATTTTCGATACACTCTTACGTACAACATACTTTAAAAATAATTGAGTCCTCTTCAGAATCTAAATTGTGAAGAATAGTCTAGAAAATAATATTTGCATCAAAGGCTGAAAATTGATTAAGTTTACAATGAACGTGGTACCATCGCTCAGGTGAGTCCGAATGTCTTGCTTTACTCAAAGCCAATTATTATTTTTATCTGATTTAAAAGAAGTTTTATTAAATCTCTTGAAATCAATTGAAATCTAAGAAGACCTTTTCTGTAGTTCTTTGATCGCATGTAAATACTTTAAAATACCTTTGAAATATTGGAATTGTAAGTTCTCCCTTCAGGTATTAGCAATTCCTAAGAATTACACTAAAATCCCGTAAAATGCCCGCACTTAAAATCTATTCAAAACTATCGAAACATTCCTGATCTAGAAATCTAGTGTATATAAGAAAAAAATAAATTATTAAATCATATGAGTTGAAGTTCAAGCATGTTTCTAATAGTCTATGTTTATAGGTCAAGTGTTTAGCCTATGACATTCTTTTAGATCTCAGTGAAACAACATAATATTAATGACGATCATATTTTGTGATTCAAAAAGAACAAATACATAAAAGACTAAATTCGTCTCTAAAACTCCTTAAATTTCCAAAACCTTAAATCTTAATTATGAAATATCACATAGATGGCGGCGCCAGCTTCAAAAAGGTATGTAACGAACTTATTTTCGTTTAAAAATAACTCCTCTCAGATGTAAATATCTCAGAAGGACAAACTAACGCCTTAAATATACAAGATAACGACTAGCATACAGTGTGTATCGTAATGAAGCAGTACGCTACATTTGAAATCATGTTTGTAATTAATACATTCATCAGTTTGTCCTCTACTGAGACAAGATGAGGATTGTCTGTACTCTGCTTCTATGCTTAGCCGTTATCCTGAATTACATTGGTAAATATAATAATAAAATATATCAATTATTTTGGTAAATATTCTTTTTCAGCCATAGGAAAATCAGAATCTTTAGATGATTATAGAGCACACATAAATTTGTTACGTACTTACTGACGCAAGAACTTAAATTTTCTGCATGCGTATATATAGTATATTATTCAAAGTTAAATGCACTCATACTTCATCTTTGTACCAGCCTAGGTTCTTATCGGTATAAAATAGAATCCTTTTTAATGCAAAAAATTCGGAACGCATTATGTAGTTTTTGACCTCACAACAACAGTAAGACGCAATAGCGTTTAGTGTCGCTACGTAAATAACCTCAGATACAGCACTGACTATTTAAGTGTACAGGCCTCCAAGAAACACTCTAAGGGGGGGGGGGGGGGGGGGCAAGCAGTCAAACAAAATAAAATGCGAAAACTCAAAAGTTACCCCTAAATTAAAAAAAAAAAAAGTAAGCTTTCACCCCAAAAAATTTTGAAAAGTCTAAATTTTAATTTTGAAGAATGGTCCTGCGCTTCATGCTAAAGCCAAAAAACTTAATACTTCAGATCAAAACCAATTAAAATTTTGTTTTTAAAAGAAATGATCTGCTAACATTTGCATAATGAAAATTCGTTAAGCTTAGAACAAATAGTTTTTGTGTGAGTATGTCGGTAATACTAACCAAATATTCATTTAAAGTGTAAGAATTGTTCATTTTTTTATTTGATTTTATTATTTGATACAGTGTGATACATACTTACATACTACAAATCTTCATTGATTCATGTTTTATTGACGCATCAATATACATATGCAATACACATGTAGATATATAATATCTATGTGTAAATATTATTAAATTACTTTTCCTAAAATCCAACGCTTAAGTTCACTACATGATTTCCCTTCCCCGCACTACTTAAAAACCAGAATTTCTTTGAAATAATTTGTTACAACGAGATTCGATTGCTACAACAACGGAATACCTACGTTGATATTAGATAAGATTTCATGCAAAAAACAAGTTAGGATACATATTGGTAATTTTGGGTGTCAGTAGCAAAGCACTGAGCTGAATGCCGGGCAGAGGAGTCTTCTTGAGTTTTTATTTATTTTCATTAAATTATCATAAATTTTATCTATTTGATAACCAAATTATTTTACTGTACCTCTTCCAGTTTACCAATGTGTTTAAGATAGCGGTTTTACTGTAAATCTCAAGACATACTTTAAAATTTGTCATCTTACAGTTGACAGCCTGAAGAGAATATAATATAATAAATATTGAAAGAAGAAAAATCAAACATCTCAGAACGCACCAAAAACCAATTTACAAAAACCATCCCTGCTAAAAATACAACTACGCCTTATGGAAAAACTAAAATTAGGAAAAAGCAAAGAATAGCCTAATTTTAAATTATTTTGGGCTCCCGAATGCACTATAAAATATCCAAAAACCTCCCCCTTGCCTAAAATAAAATCTGCAAAACACAAAATGCACCAGATTTTTAACCTGTTTCGGCTCTCAAATAAAAAACACAAGAATTTAGAAAACACCCCTATACACAAAACAACCACTGCCACTGCACTGTTGAGCTCTCCAAATATTGAACTTTTTCTTGCAAATAACACCCCTAAATTTTAAAAGTCAAATAGCTATCTATAAACACGAATTCGAATTTTGAATAATCTGAAAAATACTGACAGTGTATAAAGAGTTTGGTCTTTGATGTTAAGGTTTAGAGCCAAAAGATCGGTTTTGGTATTTTTGAAAGCCCAAAAATCAGTGGTCTCCTCGAAACTTTGAAATTCTAAAAACGATGAGTTTTTTACAAAGTCCTATTTGCGTCGTAACCAGGAGTTGTCTTTTAATCCAAAATCAACCAACTGAGTTCTTTGAAAATACCAACTGCGATTTTTGGGCTCCAACCAATAACGACTAAAATCAAACGCTCTTTATCACGTAGATATGACTTAGTCAATAAATAATCTTTTTGATAATTTTCCATTGACCGCATGGAAATTATGATTATTTCCGATTGGCTACGTTTCTTTCCTAATTTATTTTTTTCAATTAGCTAAATTATTAGTGAGGCTTTGAAGATACATTTTATATATTTTTTATTGTTTCAAGATCGCGTATAGTTTTTTTAGAGAAAAATATCTGAAGGTGTATTTTGATGGGTGACAGTTAAGGGTGATTTTAAATTGCACGCTTGTTAATTTTGGAAATTTGTATTAGATTTTAGCCAGGTGTATACTCATTAAAAAATTTGAATAAAATATAATCTTCATAACTCTATTATATAAGGTCCCCAATAACCTCAATAATGAAAAAATGGGTTTTGGAGCAATTGTTTTAACAATTCATTATTATTTTTATTGATATTCTTTCTAAGTGATGCTAGAAAATTGCTGTTTTAAAGAAAAATTGAAATTTTGGTCCAATCTTAAATTAAAATGAAATAATTAATTAGAAGCAAGAAAATTAATAGTTCGAGCAATTTATCATTAGTATTGTTAATAATGATATTCTTTTTGAATCATTTTAGAAAGATGCGGTTTTTTCTGAAATTTCTTGCGCTTCATCCAATTTAAATTAGAGTTAAGTAATAATTAATTTAGGTTAACAAAGCGCTTAGGACACAGCCAAATACCTATATTGCCAACCTAACTTCATCA
This sequence comes from Druon quercuslanigerum, assembly GCA_010014905.2. Lineage (NCBI taxonomy): Eukaryota > Metazoa > Arthropoda > Insecta > Hymenoptera > Cynipidae > Druon > Druon quercuslanigerum. The sequence goes on along the minus strand of JAAAKG020148830.1, from coordinate 2,453 downwards.
GTTTACCTAAGAAATTTTTTTTGTAAATAAAATACTGAGATGAAACGTTGGAAAATGTATTAGGGTACCATAAAATAAGTTTCGGTACTTCGTTTGGGTAGGAAGTTACACTTAAAATAATTTTCGACAAAATTAAACCTGGGGGTCTTTTTCACATCTTTTTTCTGAAGCTCGCAATTTTATGAAAAACAAGGAATCTATAATCTTAAAAATGGAATTTATTTTAAAAGTTTCTATGTGCTAAACATTTTGAAGGAGAAAAAAAAGGCATTTGTAGATTTGAGCGTCCCAATGACAACCTCATTTACAACTCAGGATGCACCAGCATACAATTGTTTAGATACTTCTAACAAAATAATATTACGTATTTATTGTTTCAGAATTAACTTTACAGTCCAGACGTTTACCCGATGACGTCCCTAAGCATGGGTTTCCTTATTCTGGACCTTCTTCTTCTTCTTCTTCTTCTTCTCGTAGCAAACAATGCCCAGACACGTCTCTTTCTCCTGCCAACCCTGATTATTCTGCCAGGTCTCCACCATCTGCCGAACCACGTATTCGTGATAGGTCAAAGTCTCCAACTCTCAGCCAATCTTTTGCTAACTTACTTGGATTTAAATTTCAAGATCTTGCATTTATTCGCCTTATACCTCACAACAATCCAAATCGAATATTTGAACTGCGAAGATACGTTTTTCCCCCAGATAAACCAATTCAATTAAAAACAAGAAATCGGGACCAGAATCTTATGCCAACGGGCGAACAAATTGTTTTATCATCATCCAATGGCGACGTCTGTGCAATATTGGAGAAAACATTATATAGGCGAACGACTCTACGTGCAATATTTACACGCGCTTCTAAGCTGTTAGTAAGGGTGAAAATAAACATGAATAGCGGCGAGGTTGAAAAAATGACCGCAAAAGAAATAGCGGAGTGTCCAGTAATTACCCAAGAACTAATCGCAAAGAGTTATGGAGTAATAAGTGCGTATACCACAATTCATTTATATTCGTTAATAGAATTAATAAAAACGCGTATGAAAGTCGACACTGAAGTTTGCGCCCGTTTTGCATTTATGCGCAGACCTTTTGAAATTAATATTCAAGAATAACTTTTTAAATTTACAATTACATTTTTCTGCATCCTACAGATGTATTTAAAATCCATAATCTGACAATAAATAAAACAAATTTCATGTCAGTGGATATTGTACCATTAACAATAGATGTGATATCGGGTTTTATATACTTATTTTGTAACTATTCAGTTCATAATACGTGATTCTAAAATCTTTTGGATACTAAAATTTCCATTCATAAACGGATACTGTAAATTCAAACAATTTAAAAATGCATTGGAACATAAATGTTTCAGCATAAACTGTGTAGGTAATTAAAACAAAAGGTGATCCTGTATTTTTTTCAGAATCAAGTTCGCAGTCCAGAGATGCTGGCCCTAATCGTGGTATTTATAGCTGTGGACCTTCTTTCTCGTCTCCTGGCAGACGTTCTCCAGACACAACCAATTCTCTTGACATACCTCATGATTCTTCCAGTTCTGCACCACCTGCCGAACCTCCTCTTGGTGACAGGTGGACGTCTCCTACTCTCAGGATAACATTTGCCAAAATACTTGGATATAAATTTCAAGATCTTCAATTCATTCGACTTGTTCCCCACAGCCATCCGAATCGGATATTCGAGCTCCGAGTGTACGTTTTTCCTTCCGACAAACCAATTCGATTAAAAGACAAAAATCGTGTCCTGAATCCCATGGAATCCAGCGAACAAGTTGTATTATCAACCTCCAATGGCGACGTCTGTGCAATCGTAGAAAAATCAACAAAGAGCGGCACCAGTATTCGTCCAATATTTACCGCTATTTTTGGGGTCTCAGCACGAGTAAAAATAAACATGAATAGCGGCGCGGTTGAAGAACTAACCGCAAAAGAAATGGCGGAATGTCCAACAGCCCCCCAAGGATCCATCAAAAAGCTTTATACAATATTACGTGTATAAGTCTCAATATTATAACAGTTTCAACAAATTTTGTTGGACGCGTGCGTTAGACAGATCTGTCGCTTTGAGCAGGGTTTTCACACTTTTGCCGCGTTTAAGCATATACCTCCATACATTGAAGCTTAAAAATCAGTGTTTACATTTATAATTATATTTGTTTACATTTCACTGGTTATTGTGTCATTAATATATCTCAAAAGAAAAATTTTGAAGCCTATTGCTATATTGATAATTAAATTTGGCAATAATACGTCCATCTTTCAGTGATAATGATAAAACACTTGCGGAGAAAATGCCGAAGTCGGTCTTGCTTGGGTCTTTCCGTGTTCTGAACGTGCACGAGAATTTCGTCGGATCGTCGTATTGTTTCCGTCACAGACTGTAACCATCTATCTGACAGTCGTGGTAGTTGGTTATAACTGAAATTTATAT
>JAAAKG020148829.1:0-10176 GCA_010014905.2 Druon quercuslanigerum | reverse complement strand
ATTTCTAGGGCATCCATAGCCTAATTTACTTTAAAAGAGTGAAAAAGTAACCTACTTAACCCGAAAAAGTTACAAAATCTGACCAACGCTCTTTCGAATTAAAAATAATTCAAAGGCATGATTGGATGGATCATCATCCATTACGTAAAATTCGAATTAGTTGGAAGAATTTAAGGGAAATGTGAAGAATTCGGCGAAATTCGTAAAAATTTAGGTTGACTTTGTCAAAAATATAAATTATTTGAAAAAATTCAAAATGTTGCACTTATTTGAGCAAATTTGGAATTAATTTAGGCGACTTGCAGATGAATTAAAAAAAAATACATTTCTTAATTTTTTAATTTAAGTGGATTTCAAGGATTTCAATGAGAGAGGGATTCAAGACTTTTTGGTAAAATCCACAACAATTTAAAAGAATGTAATTGGAAAAAAAATTTAAATTAAAAAAATTTCGATTGAATTGAGTAAATGGGACATAACAGAAAGTAGGGCAAGTTCAGCAAATTTTTAATTCAATTAAAAAGAAATTTAAAAAAGAACAAAAACCAACAAATTAAATAAAATTCGTATGAATTTAAAACAATAGAAAAATATTTTTAAAATGCACTGAATTTTTAAAAAATTTAGAATGAATTGAGAAATATTTAAGAGAATTAACAAGTATTAAAGTAAATAGAACAACAACTTTTTAATCCAAAAAGATTACTATGAATTCAGATAAAAAAAATTGAATGAAATTAGTAAATAAGAACCTGATAAAATCTATAAGAATTCAGGTTGAACTTTAAAGTCTGCAAAGTGAATTTTAAGGAAATTTTAAATAATATCCGAAAAATCCATTGATTTCAGTAAAACTGGAGTAAATATTGTAGAAGAATTTAAGAGAATTTAAGTGAATAGAACAAAATTGTAAATACCCACACAAAAAATATTCACTGAATTCAGCTAAATGGGAGTGAGCAAGAATTTGATAAAATCCATAAGAATTCAAAGTGAATTTAAAAATTCACGACTATATAAATTAATAATCCGGAAATTAATGATTTCATGTTGTGAATAATTTGCGTCCGTAGAGACTAACTAGAAATCAATGAATCGTTTGTTCATCATTTTGCATGAAATGAATATCGTTGGTTGTCTGCCAATTTGTTTACTGCTGTCGCATCTGAGCCCACTCAAATTTCAAGACTATTTTCACGAATGCTTAAATTTTGTGAAAAATATAAGATGCCAATGCAAAATTGGTAAAGGGGAAATCAATACACAAATAAAATAAAAAAAGAACGAAAGTCTAGAAGCTGTATAGCCGCAGGGGGTCTAAGGCCAGGTGGCTACAATCCAAGTTCTATCATCACTGCTGTCAGGATAGCTTTAAACTGTAAGACGATCTCTGTCGGAGAATTGCCAGCAGGAATCAGCTTCCAGGCATCAAATAATTTACAAAAAGAACACAATGTTGCCTTTGCCGAACAATTTCAGTTGCATAATTTCAAATTCTTTGATTGGTAAATTGCAAAATTAGTAAGGCAGTTCTTTTTATTTAATTTCTGTCCACCAGCTGTAAATATATCTCTGGTGGAAGAGTTTTTACAAAAAAGTACAAAGAAATAAAACCATTTTTATACAGGAAGCTACAAAAAAATGCAATGTGCAACTCAAACTTTTGTACATTATTCGGACAAATTTTGTATTTTCTTTCTCTATTGTTGTATTTTATTGTAGTTTTAATTTACTTCAAGGATTTTAAGAAAAGCGCAACTACTAGAATATACAGGAATTTACAGGTTTCACAAAACAGTTGTGACTGAGATCTAGGATCACAGATATTTAGAATATTACAAAAGACAATTATAACAAAAAATTTGAGTTTTCAGGTTTAAAAAATATATATGTTTCATCAGTTTTCACTCTTGTTTAGTTAGGATTATCTTATAATATTCTATTGTTCCTTTAAAGTTTAAACATGTAAGCTTTTTCATAAAATTGATAATTTGCTCCTCATAATTTAAAATTGTCCAAATTGCAATATTCTAAATATTTATCATCTTAAGTCGAAAAGAACAACATTTTTTTAACTGTGAAAGCTGTATGCCAAAATAAGGAAAAAAGGCGTTCGCATAACACATCAAACTTGAGCTTTTCTGCGATTCTGGTTGTAATTTATTGCATTCATTTTTTGGTTCCTGTAAAAATGGTTCTAATTATTTGTACTTCATTAGAAAAATGTTTCAAAAAAATTATACTTCATTAACAATGTATATCTAGGTATCATTACAAAAAATATGCATAACTGAAAATTCTGCTTTATCAATAATTTATTAAACAAGTTTTAAAAAAAATATAGTTGTTTTTGTAAAAAATATTGTCGCAAGGGATTGACGTTAAAATATACGCGAAAATTCAGGTTGAACGTGTGAAAATTCACGCAGAAAATACACATTTTTTGAGCTGTTGCTTGTTTGTCATAATTATTGTAATATTAAAATTAATTTTTTTCTCATAATCACACATAAGGTAATAAAACTCTGCGTCTAAAAAGCCTAAGTTGAAGAGAAAATGACAATTTATCAAAAGTTTATTTAAAAAAAGTCAAATTTTGATATTTTCGAAAAGTTGGAATAACTCTGTAAATAATTTAAATGATACAAAATGCATTGGAATTTTGCTAAAATTTAAAAATATTTTTTTGAATGTTTTCTCTAGATTCTACATTAGGGTCGAACTGGGCGAACAAACAGACTGAAGAAACAAATAGTCGTGAAAGTTCAAATAATGAATTATATAATTTTTTTAAATTGGAACAGTAATACGTTTTTAACTATGAGTAAAATAGGGTAATTCTTTTTTGAATATTCGTAAAAATTTATACATTTTTGACATTTTGCGACTTTTAACCAGGTTTGAATCTTAGGGCAGGATCTTGGGAAAAAATTCGAAAAATATTTTAGCAATGTAATAAAATACTGAAAGGGCTTACACCTTTTTAATGAAGCCAAGAACATTACAAAATGTTAATTATTTCCAGCTATTCCAATTTTTGAAAATATCGAAATTTAACGCTTTTTTAAATATATTTTTAGACAATTGACATTTTGCATATTACCAGGAAAAATATTTTATGTTGATATTATAAAAAATTAAATCACTTTAGCAACTTAAAAAACAACAGACGTTTAAATAATTTCTGCCGGTAGTGAATATTTCAACGTTTATTACGTGAATTTCCGCAAGTCTAATCATATGGAATTCCACATGGTTTGCATCAAAATACTACTCGAATATCACGTTTATTTTTACGCGAATTTTTGCTTGTAATGCCATAAACTTCCAGCTGAGACATGAAAATACCATTAATAGTTTTTGAAATTATATAATTGTATCTACATTTGAAAATCTACTATTTTAGAAAACAAGGAACAAAAATTACATATTTCTTTCAAATTATATTTACATAGAATGACGGATATTAGATGTTAACTTAAATTTCAATGTGACGGAGACACGTTAATTTCAATAGTTAACTAATGAGCAAATAAAAATCGAATACAAAATTTACGGTAGAAATGGTATAACTTTATAGGTACAAAAGATTATAAATTTAATTAGGAATGAGCAAGGAAGTAGAGTGACATAAGCTAAGACATTAAAAATATCTTTAATGCGAGTTAATGTCACATTTGAAATTCTGAAACTCTGGCAGACAGTTTTGAAGGGATTTTAATCGTTTTTACTTGTCAAAGATATTTGCAAGATATTTGCTTTCGTAAAATTAGGTTTCAGAATTAACATTTTCACTTCAGGTATTATTTATAGTTCCAGTGGGTACAATTTAATGTTCATTTTATTTTTGAAGTCATCCTTTAATAATACACTCTTGTCATGTACTGAATATTCAAGAGAAACATATTTTATTACTTTTTAAACATAAATTAATCCTTTATTTAGGGAAAATATAATAAAGTAAACAAATGAGAAGAAAGTTGTCTCATTTTTAATCTTAAGACCTCACTCAATTTTCATTAATTTATGTTGTTATATTTTTATCAATAACAGGGTGTCTACCCGACGGATGCTTTTGAAATTCCCAGCCATTTTCCGGTTTTCTCCTGGCTGATTATTAATTTTTCGCGATAAATTAAAAAGAGTTTAAAACATTTAAATCATTTTACAGATTCAAAATTATTTTTTAGAATTTCCGTTCTATGTCAAAACCTCCCTGTTCCACCTCTTATTGTAATTCTTTACGAAAATTGTCCGGTTCCCGGTCAAGGTTACATTTAGTTAAAAAAAACTTTCTGTTCTAAGTTATGCATTAAATAAATTTAATCTTAACTTGGAAAAGGGAGGTTTTAAAAATAAATTTCTTGTCTTTTGTTATTGTAATTCAGAAATATAGTAACTCTCTTTTTCCAAGAGTTTGAAAATGGAATTTTTAAACTCTGGCAAAGTATTTTTTGTAAAAAAAAGTGAACTCAAACAAATGTTGATTTGGACCAAGGAATATTCCAAATTTGACGAATTCTGACAGAACAGGGATTGTTTTTGTAAATTTCCTTATTATGAATCACAACTAAAATTATTTCTTACTATTACCCCGAAAGGGAAACGGCTTAATGTTGTAATAATGATAATGAAAATAGTAATAATAATAATAACCCGTCCCATGTTAAACTTACCTGATCCAAAAGAAAATTATAATTTTCCAAGCCAGAATTATATTTAGTTAACAAATTTTCTGTTATAATTGAGAAATATAGTAAATCCCTTTTTCTACAATTTGAAGTTGCCAATTGAAAACGGGGGTAACAGCAATGTTATTAATTCCCTTCTAAAGCAGAATTAAAGTTCTTTTCAAAAATTCGCGTATATTGTCAAAAATTCCATATTCTCAGTAAAATAATAATTTTTTACGAAATTCCATGTTCAAAAGTCAAAATTCTTTACGCGAATTCCCAATTGTCCAGATTATATTTCTTTACTGAAACTTCCTATTCCAAATTGAAAATATTTGTATATTAGTGCATTCGAGAGAGAAATGACGACTGCTAAATCAAATTTCCGGGTTTTCCCGCCAATAATATTGCCGGCCAATTGGTGTCTCTCCAAGTTTTCCGATCAGGTAAACACCCTAAATACTTTTTATGTGTTTTTCTTACCATCTTGAATTCGCGCTGCATGGATATCTTATTTATATAAGTTTAGCAGTTTTATGTTTGATGGAAAACCAGACGATTCAAATATTTCCGAATTTAATTTCTACCAGGATCTGTTTTCTTTGATTTAAGATGAATTACTTAATTCCTAAAATGATTTGTATTTTAATAAGGCCAGTAAATATATTTAAAATGAGTTACTTAAAAGGTTACCTTCCAAATTTTATCGTTTATCCTTTGAGTCACTGTTTTACATATTTTCTTTATTCAGATAAAAAATTCCCTTTAAATTGTGAATTACCATTTGCTTACTTGTTTCTGATTTATATCATTTCTGCTTATTTACACACTTGATTTATATTCATTTAGGGTTGGAAATTTTCAATAAAGTTACGAGAAGTTGTAGCTTTTTCGGGAGTCTTTTGAAACTGAGAGTTATGAAAAAAAACGAAATTATATACTAAAAAATCTTTCATTCATCTTCTGTTCTTTTTAGAATATATTTCGGATTGGAACCAACATTTCCTACTTCTGAATCTAAATTAGTCACTTATAGATATAATACAAATTTATTTTTAAGCCCAGAGTCATTGGTAGCAGCCAATCAACAAATATAGATCAAGCTCATACCCCAATTTGCTCTCGTTGAATCTACCCTACATCTTTCGCTTATGGACCATCGTTATCCCGAAATGACATAACATGAAAAAATTCCAATCACAAATCTTCATTTAATGAAGAAACATACCTCGCAAACACAGGCGACCTGCTCCTGCGTAAATCCAAAGCTGGGTAATTGTCCATTGCCGACGGCCCCACCGCCGGCGGAACTAGCCGGACTATCCTGGGGGCTGTAAACTGCGAGCGGTAAGCTCTCTGCGGGGCCAGACGAATGGCTCAAGGGCGCTGGTGTGCCCCTTGGGCTATAATCCGGCGTCGAGCCAAGGACCTCTGAACCCCCGGACGAGGGTCCCAATCCAGCCCCGCTGACTCCTCCGTAGGCCATCATCGCCTCATCTCCTGGCCCACTTACACTTTCCCCCCCGATTCTGTTTCTTCTACCCTCCACTGTGGATCACACTCAACTTTCCGACCCACCGGCCGGCAACTTATCTTCTTTTCGCACTCCCGATTATCACAAGAAATTCAAATTATATCACCATTGCGAAGTATTTCTACAGAACTCACGATGGGGTATCCAAGATTATTTTTCCATTGCTGATATTTTCGATCTGGCTCTTGATTTACTGATTGAGAGTTCTCTGATCATCTGATGTAGTTTCTTCAGAAGAATCTGATTCTTGGATTACTTATTACCCAATTCTCTTTGTACCAATCCAATCACAAGACGCAACTCTTCAGTAACACTGTCAGGAACACTACCTTCAAAATCTTTAGATTTGGAATATCCCAGCTTGCCGTCGGTCATGAAGTAGCAGACGGAAGACGAGATTCCAAAGCTAAGCGCGAGACGCGGATATTTTTAGGAAGCGGCAGGCCTATCGTGTATCGAGTCAGTGAGTTTCCTCTTTCTTTTCGACTGATGGGATATTTCTCTGGTTACGAGAAGACGATAATCTGCAATCTCGAATCTCTTCCCTCGAGAGGGATTCCCCAGCCTCCACCTTTCCTCGGACTTTCGCGCCTCGCGAGACGAGACCGATTGTCTTACTACGCGTGGGCAGATCCGATTTCGATTACCGTAGAGTCGAACATCTTCTCTCTTTTCAGCCCTGATTTCGCGCCAGCTTTCGATCGACTTACTTCCCCGAGCTGAAAGAGAGAGAATAGTGATCCGCGGCGGTCTCGTATTTCCACGGGCAGAATTACGCTGTATTTATAGATGCCTGCCTTCCCGCCTGTTCGAACACGGACGCACCGGCTATTATTAGGATCGCGTGCAAACAGTATGCCGGCGCTGATCCGCGATACTGCCGAACGAGAATCTCGCTTTATTTCAAAACTCATCACTTGACGAACTGTCGCACTTTTTTCATGTTGTGTCTTTTTGGAAATTTTCGAAGTCTTCCTGAATGTTGTCACGTATTATGCAGTTGATGTGTTGGAAGGTGTGTTGACACTTAATAACGTTTTATTATTATTGGATCACTGACAACTTGGTTTGATGGAAATTGCTCAGTTGGTAGAGGATCGCGACGCGGATGATTCAAATCTTCTGGGGTTTCAATATTTTCCTCTCTACCCATGAAATGGGAGCGAGCGACCGTACGTCTAACGCTCGCTCAAATAGGAACCGGAGAAGACTGCCGAGCCTGGCTTGAGAGAAGCTTTCCCTCCGACATGCGTCTCCACGAGTTTATTGGTCGAGGCGGGGCTTAACTGACAGCTCTTGAGTCTGGATTAGGATTGGTTGCAGTGTGTGGCTCCGGCCACCATATCGTTCAGCGATTGGCTAGCAGCTCCTGCCGACAAATGAATCTCGTTACACCTCCGCCCTACGCTCATTTCTCTCTTGCACGAATAGAAACACTCGATTATACCCTACTCGTTGCGAGATTCATCGGGAAGATGATAGGTTTATCTTCGAAAGTGATAAACTACCGGTTTTTGAGACGATGTTTTTGTGGTGTTTTTTTTTTAAATTGGATAGTGCATTTGAATTTGTGGCGAAAGTAGCTGATATAGGAATTGATTTCGAAGCAATGCGAGCATGTTTTAAATCTTTCTCAATCCGCCACAACACGAAGTATTATCCGAACCCATATTGCAATTCTTTCCAGTTTAAATAAATCCAAATTGATTGTACGTATGGATTCAGAAAAATTTTAATGTAAAATCAGGTTGAATTAATGATATAATTGAGGAGGATTGAATATAAACTTCGGGTGTTGTTGGTTGGAAAAATATAAAAGTTTTGTGCATTTTTTTTCTATTCATGATAAGCCCGGGCAAAGCGAATAAGTGCTGTTTTACTAAAGTGATAATAAGTGGATTTGTTACGATTTTCGGCACGATTTATGCTTAATTTATTTTTTACTGTTTTTTAAATGTTTTTTTTCAAGCGACGTAATCAAAAAATAGTATGATAAATGAACGAAAAGAAGATCTTTGCAATTCTAAAAATGTGATGTGATTCCTTATTTTCTGTAGAGAAAAATGCTGCTAAAGTTACCGGATTTTTAGTTAAAACTTTTGTATCAGAGTTTAGAGTTTGATGATGTTCAGTTGACAGAAAATTACAGTAAATGTTACAGTAAGAGAAAATATCCGTTAATGTATATCAAATTTAACTTTATTTAATTTTTTTTGTAAATTACCGTTAATGTATATCAAAGATAACTTTCCAAAAAACATATGCTGTTCAAATTTTAACTGAAAATCCTATAAGTTTATTAGCAGAACTTGTTTCTGCGTGTATTCTCTAAATATAAATCAGTGAAAAAATCACTGATTGAAATAGTAGTTAGACATTTCACTGATTGATTAGTGATTTCGAACTTATTGGCTAATCAGTTCAGTAAAGGCAGACTAAATCATGTGAAATAAAAACTCTGAGTTTTAAAGTTAAACACTGTTGTTACTGTCAGTCTGCGCTGAAAAGAATATATATATATATATATATATATATATATATATATATATACTTCTAACTAGTATAAAAAGTGCTTACTTTTAACCTTTTTAATATTTGATTATATTTATGGCTTTCAAGTTTTTTCTAGAATTATTTGATTAAATCTACTTAAATATTATTTTATGTTGATTGCTAAATTGACATGGTGCATTGCTGTAAATTCTCAAAACTGTTTAGGTCAATGAATGAATAAGTCGCACTTTTCACTGCAGTGATCGATTTCCAGCTGTTTCAATAAATGAAATCTCACTCACAATCAGCGACATTTCACTGATTCAGATTTAAAGAATAAAATTTTTAGTCGTAAAATCTCTGGAAATTTCTGAAATTCTCTGAAATCCTATACAATGTCTTTAAACTCTTTTGAAATCCTCTCAAATCTGTAAGTTCCTTGTATATATCATTAAATATACTTTTAAATGCTTATAAAATTCTATACGGACCCATGTAGAAATCCTATGTACTCTTTAAATCGGAACCAGTAAAATGTCACTGATTCTTTTAATTCAACATACAAATATTTTTACATTAAAAGCAAATTGTTTTGATTTTAATAAATGTCATGTAATTTCTTCTATTTAAAGAAATTCTTTGTTTAAATGATTTTCTTGATTCAAGACAAAATTATTTTGATTCAAAACAGTTACTGGGAACAATCAAAAAAATAATTTCTTCAGAGTCAGTAATTTGAAATAAGCAAATTATTTCTTTGAATCAAAGAAAGATTTTTTTAATCCACATTACTAATGTGCCACGAGATTGCGCAGAACAAATCAGTTACCGCATCTTTCGGAACACGTGTTGTCAAATTTTTGCGAAGACGGACGCCTCTTGGTAATAATTTAAATCATCACCTCATGTGCACATTTTTGTCACAATTTATTTTTTTATCTTAATTTTTCGTGAAGAATTGCAAATTAGGAAATAACAAAATTGTCGAATCCGATTATTAAAAATATATTCCCATATATGCGAAGAAAAAAGAACTTTTTTTGCTTTTTGCTCTTATTTAATTAAAGTTATTGTCGTTTTAAATTCAATGGAATTATTTGCTTCATGAGGAAGCCAATTTATTTATAATTCATTATTGGATTCAAAAAAATGTTTATTCATTTTAAACTAACCTGTTCTCTTTTTTCAACCAAAACGTTTATTTCATTCAGAGAAATGTACAGGTCAAATAAAAAATTATATTTCTTTAACCCGTGTAGAAATGCAAATGGGGGGCTAGACGGGTATCCGACCAGTTGACCCCACTTTAAGTCGGGGGCTAGTCGGGACAACTGAGTATGTGCCCGAGTAGCTCGGTCACGGTGAATTAGTCGGGGGCTGGTCAGTTGACCCGACTTATCCTAGTCGGGGTCTAGTCGGGTACTAGTATGGTACGTACAATAATTCGTATTGTCCGGAAAAATAGTCTTTACTTTA
>JAAAKG020148828.1:0-10176 GCA_010014905.2 Druon quercuslanigerum | reverse complement strand
TAATTTCCAGTTCCAAAAATATTTTTTAATAAAAAAAATTAACTTTTGGAAATTGAAAATGATTTTTTAAAAGTAACTCATCAAAACACTGAATTTAAAAATCAGTAAAAACCAATTCCTCTACTTACGACAGATATGCCAAAAGAACCACCACAAAGTTTCAGCCCTCTAGCGCATGTGGAACCAACCCCAAATCAACCCCTAGATATTATAAAATTCATTAAAAATACCCAATTTTGAAATGTCAAAATGGTTTCAATGATTATTGCAGAATTTAGTGCCAAAAGCACCACCCTTTTCATCCCTTTAGTGGAAAATTAAACAACTATTTATAGTTATTCATAGTATAATATAATATATATATATATAATATCAATATCAATACTAATTACATGCATAATATTGTGTTAAGTAATATATTTACTTAATTTTTAGGGCGGGGTCAAAAGTGCCCAAATTTTACTTTTCATAACACTATATGTCCAAAGGAAATTAGGCATTCCTTGGTTTATGCTTAAAAATATTTATATATATTTTTTAATTATATATTTTATTCAATACAAATTTGTATTAAAAAATGAATTAAATATCACAAAAACATTTACGACGCAAAAAATTTCGTCAAATATAAAGTTATTAGTAGAATCAACATAGTTTGTGAAAAAATTAAAACTAGACGTGACTTTATTTATTATTTAAAACAGAGAGTAAAATTTCACAAAATACTGAATTCCCCCCTATGTAAAACATATTGAAAAATAAGAATGGCTTTTTATCTCTAAGGAAATTCCTCAGCAGGGATCTGCAGTCAGGACAAAACGCTCTAACTCTATAACTAGCATTGAATCTTCCCACACCAATCAAAGAGCACCCCTCGCATGTTTTCTCCTGCAACTCCACAGCTTCACCCTCGAAAGATCCCTCGGGAGTTATCTAGCCTTGTCATTCTATTCGATGTGTGCGCGCCTCTAAAAGCCCCTTAATTCCGTTCATTTGTACCTAGTACCAGCGGTATTTGAAATTAAACTCCGAGTAAATAGTGTTTCGGATCTCAACGAATCGTCGAATACTCTTGATAATTTGCTTAAATACACTAAACAGTTCTTCAAACCAAACAAATCAATTATTTATTATACATAAAAAACTTAATTACACTACGATTATTCAGATACCAGAAATAATTTGTATTGCAAAAGATAATCTTACTTGGAATTAAAATTGTTTGATAAGTTTAGGGAGCATTATGAATGTAAATTTATGGACTACTTACGGCCCATCCATAAATCATGTCAACTGCATATTTTTTTGGGAGGGGTTTTTCGAAAAATGTTATCATATGTTAGATAGGAATGATGGTGTGTGTTAAATCGATACTACAAAATAATATTTTTTACAAATAAAATCTGCAGGAAATATATGTTTAGAACATTTAGAAAAATATTTAGCTGGCCGAACAAAAGTTTGGTTGTCCCAACCAAATTTTTTGGTTGTTATTTGCAGGGAAAATATATTGTTTAATTAAAATATAAAATATTTTCTGTAAGAGAAAAAAATGAAGGACAAAATATATTGATTTAATAAAATGTGTTTGATTTGTAGATAATTCGCTTTATTACTCGCAATTAATTTTCAGAACACTCGGCCATTAGATGAAAGAGTGATTAATTAAGAGATTTCTCTAAAACACATTAAGATTTTCTATCTTTTTCTAACTTGTAATTCTATCTTTGATAGAACTACATGTAATATTAACGATCAAAATACAGGAGGAGATTTTCGCTCGAATCCACCGTATTAAAAAAGTGGTCAGCTGCTCACCATGAGTCGAATGAGTGTTTAACAAACTTTTTTGTTTGAGCCAGATAAATTATTTGATAACTGGAACTGCTTTTTTGGTAGTCCTAACAAAATTTTGGTTAGAACAACCAAAACTGCTCATCAAAATTATTTTGTTGCTATGACACTATTTTTTTCTTAGTGAAAATTATAGTATAATGCTAAATTTTAGTAATTAACATGCAATGTTGTAATAACGTCATAAAGACTTAAATATTGGTATAATTAGATTAGTAATTTGAGTTTTTTTCGAATAAAATTGCATGAATAAAATATAAGTACATATACGGCAATTCATATTTTCATGATCTATAAGAAAATTTGCCAAAAATGAAACAAAATAAAGTTTCTTCAAGCTAGTAAATTTTCTTGAAAAAAGAAATATATTCATACATCAAGAATATATTGTATCGTCCGTATTCGCAATGATATTTTCTTGATGCAATATTAATTCTTTTTCCGTGCGCTATTTACTAAAAACACTTAGATTTGGTGTTCTAATATTATATAGATTTGATAGCAGATTAAACAAGTCTTAAAATATCTAAAACCTTAGTAAAGGGTTTCAAGCTTCTAAATTTTTGTTGAACATACAACGTTAAGTGATTTAAAATATAAGCAATTAACTCTGAAATTAATATCAAAATAAATAAAAAATTATAATTCCTCTTTGAAGTCCAACATTCAAAGTAAACTATGAAATTTTTGGAAATTATTAGAAATTATTCTTGGAATAATTAATTAGTAAAAAAGCAACAGTCCAAGGATCAAATTTGAACAATACACTCCTGAATGTCTCAATTCAAATTTAGAAAACCAAAATAAAACAATAAAACAAGAAAGAGAGGGAAGAAAAAGAAGACAACCTGAAAATACCCCTTCCTTATTTTTTGCTCTCAATCAAAAAAAAAATCTAAACACAATAAAAAAACATTTACAAAAACGTACCTTTCCTCTTTCTTATTTTTTTATTAATTTTGAATTGAGATATTCAGGTGAGTGTAGTTAAAAATTTATCAGTGAGTTATTTTTTTTTTAATTTCCAATAATTTCGTAGTGATCCTCCATATATTACGAAATGCTTTTATAGAGACATGTGAAAAAGTTGCATCCGATCAGGATAACCGATGATTTAAAAAAAAATAGATAAGACTCTTAGCCACCACGAAGGTGGCAGTTTTTCCTCTATCTTCGTAAGTTTCCCTCATTTAAATTCCCCATTTTTTCTTATTTTCGAAAAACCTTCCGTTTTTAAATATCACCCTACTTAATTATTAAAACTGTAGTAGCTAGCCATTGTTCGTTCTAAATATAAAAAATATTTTATTCAAAACTACAATCTGCTGCGTGTTGTGCCAGTTTTATCTTTTTACAGAATTATTTTAATAAATAAAAAAAATAAAAATAAAAAATAAAAGAAACTATTTGTGCTACAATCTATGTACAAATAGTTGAAAACTATAATCTTTTAAAAATGAACTCTCGTTTTAATTAAAACAACTTAAAGCTGAAGGTGAACACTTTACAACTAAAATGTACAAAATTTAATAATTATTAAATAGAATATTTTAAACTTCTCGACTGTTTTGAGTGGTCTCAAATTTTATTTCTAAATCTTACCAATAAAAAACATAAAATATTTAATTGGCGGATTTAAAATTAAATTGTTTCAGATTCAAACATAATTGTAAATTAACTAGGTTATTTTTCAAAACAGACAATATTCATGATTATGAGAACAATTTTAATCATGTAAAAATGGTGTATCAGCAAAATTTTATTTTTGCAGGAACTTTTTTTATCGGCATTAATAGCTTTTTAATTTCCTGAGGATATTCAATTCTTTAAATAAAATTTTTATTTGGAGAAATCACTAAAAATCATGTAAATTACTTAAAAATATAAAATTTCTTTTCCAAATACAGTAGACTCTACGAAACTTATCGTTTTCGGGGATGTAGGGAAAGCGAACAGGAAGTGTGAGGCAATTCTCTCTCCTGCGTCAAGCCGCGTTCAGCGTAGTAGGCGTAGCCTGCCGCCTATGTGTGTGCGTGAGATGTGGCAAGGAGTGAGGGCAAGCAAACGAAGGAGAAATGGGGAAACGAGAAGTGCCGTAGCAAGAAGTGTCGTAAAGTCTACTGTACTGTTTCTTCTTTTTACGTATAAAATTAAATGTTTCATTTTTCTCCTTTTTTGTAATCCAAATTACCCTATTTCCCCTTGTTTGAGCTTCGTTTGTGCTGTGATCCCTGTGTGTCAACGAATCTTGTTTGGATTTCTTAGAAAGATAGTTGGCTGTGCACGACTTCTGGTTTTACTTCTTAAACATCCCATAAATATTTAAATATGAATAAACAAAAATGTTTTAAAATATGCAGCTACTAATTACTATTTTCCTAAATAGAAAAATGTTAATCATCTATTATATTTCAACGTGAAGTTTGAGATTAATTCTTTAAATTTTAACGCGTACTCGTATACGACATTGCCACTTATATTATTAATTTATCTATCTCTTTGTTCAAACTGTGTTCTTTAATTTAAGTTCCGTGTAATTTTGTTTTAGGTAATTTTCTTGCAAAATCATTTTGAACTTCAATTGCATTCACTCTCTTGATGCAAGTAAAAACTGAACAACAATTTAATTGCTTTCAACATATAACTCCCAATTCTAGGCCGCTCGATCTTCGGCCGGCTTTACGCTTGACTGCTTCTGCCCCCCCCCCCCCTCGACCGTTCTTTGACAGCCTATACGTTTGGAAAGTAAGTGCCTCATTAGAAACTGTTTACATCCGCAGCCTCTCTGGGCATACACTGTTTCAAAGTCGGAGACTATATATGCAGTCCTGAGTGTGCGCATGCAAAAACTCATATGATTCTTGGTCTCCCTGACGCCGTTTCTTTGTTCAAAATGAAACTTTTTTTTTTCTTTGATGTATTCCTATGTAATCTTATGTATTCTCGCCTAACATTTAATCTTGTGTGATCCAATACGTAATATTGTGTATTCTCACACAATATTGTATAAACTCCTATAATCCCATGTAATCTCGTATGTAATCTTGTAATATAGTGTACACGAAAAATCAAACCCCTCATACGAGAATTACTGAGAAAAATATTAATAGTTGCAAGATGTCTCGTCAGTGGTCGTCACGGTTGGTTCGATTTTATTCTTGGGATACTCAAGGTACTCAGTCACAGTATTCACATGAGACACTCGAAGCTTGAGTGAATAACGCGAGCGAGCGGCATGTTTATGGGGCTCTTATATGACTGGTAGCGTATTGCTCGCCGCTGCAGGGGGTATGTATATGCGCGCACCCGTACCCCCATGCTGTCAATGGAGTAGGTCCTTGTACGAAATCGCTTATGTATATCCATGGGAAACGCTTAAATATTGGTTTATTTGGGCGTACGAAGATACATTTGTTCCAATCACAATAGGACAGCCCACTTCACTCGTCACCGCGATAATGATTTATTGTTTTCGCATTGCTTTACCACAGAACTATCTTGTACGTATTTTCCGAAACAAATCGACTAAACACAATTATTTATTGAAACACATTATTTTTTATTCATTAAATAAGAATGTTGCTTCAGAAAAAGACAACCTAAAAAATTGATTTTCAGTGTGTCCACCCCGTCCAGAAATGTTTCTAGGCGCATCCCGGTCGGGCTACCTCTGGCCGATGGGACACTGGTCAGGATAATTTTTTTGTAGAAATTACACATTTTTTTCAGATCTGTGGCATTATTGAAGGCGTACTCATAGATGCTAGATGAATTATTATTTAAAAAGTATAATTTGAAGATGTATTAGATCAGTAAAACAGAAAAAAGCTTTTTTAAATGATAAAAAAAATTCGAAGGTTTTAACTTATTAAATAAAACTGTTATTGATTCTGCTATGTGCAACAGCAGAAGTGTTACAGTTGTTATAACTTTCTCTCTTTTCGGACGATTTTTAGTCAGAATACTTTCAAATTTACCGCCCTGTATAGCGCCTTCTGCGACTGACGTCTGCTCAGAAACTCAGTAATTTTCAGTTTCGCACCTCGGTCGAGGCTGCACATTGCACTCACGTGACGTAATGTCTTTGAACATGGAGAATAGACATAAGGAGACCAACGTAATCTAAACGAAAATGAGCACACTTTTGTCGTATGTACATGTTTACAGTACTTCCCGAGTATGCAGATATTCCAAGTCGAAATTATATTTACACCAGAAACTTGTGAGACCGGTCTTCGTTACTTCGGTCTCGGCATGCACACACTCGCACTTGTGATATCAGCGCCTCCGTGGGCCGATCCATTTTCAGCGCCGACTGTTTGTAAGTTCGTAAAGAGTCCCAAGCTGTGCGGTCTGAAAACCTTCTAGTGTATTTACGAAATTATCTCTTATAATTCATAAAAAGAGTAATTCCTTTTTTTAAAAAAAACAGGATTTTTTTAAATATTCCCTTCTTCTAATCCACAATTAAAATTCTTTTCCAAAATTCCCTTTTCATGTCAAAAATTCTCTGTTACAATTTAAATTATAATTTTTCACGGAAATTCCCAGTCTGGAAGTCTATAAACTATAATTTTTTAAGGCAATTCCTGTCCCAATGTCTAAATTATAATTCTTTACGGAAAAGCTCCCTGTTTCAAATTACAATTACATGTATAAAAAAAATTCCCGATAGTAAGTCCCAGTTAAAGTACTTTCAAACATTTCTGGTCTTAACCAGGATAATTCTTATTTACCAAATACTCTATTATGATTTAAAAATATAGTAACTATCTTCTTCCAAAATTGTTAAGAGGGAAGATTTCAATCATGACGAATTCTGAATTGAAACAGACATTTTTGTTTATTTTCCTTCTTCTGAACTAGAATTAAAATTCTGTTTCAAAACTCACGTTCCCCATGTCAAAAATTCCTCGTTCCAAAAGAAATTATAATTATTGATACAAAAACCTAAAATGTAAATTCTAATTATTTACGAAACTACCTGTTTAAAAGCAAAAACGATCATTCTTTACTGATACTCCCTGTACCAAACTCATAATTATGAATTTCCACGATGAGTTCTACACTCACCGATTTTTTGTGTGCCTATACATGCATGGCCTTTTTATTTGTCCAATTGTGAAAAAAATACATCTTTAGTCAAATTTCCTATCCCAAAATAAAAATTGTAATTCTTCACAAAAATTCCGTATCCCAAACTCTGAATATTATATACCTGCCGCTAAATCATATTCCCAGTCATTTCCCTATTTTTTTCCGACCAAAAAAGTTGCCGGTCATCTCCCGGTTTACTCCATTTCCCTATCAGATAGATACTTCATATTTTTATCCAAACAATGCAGGAAAATACGTTTATCATTCTACGGGAAGTGCTATTATTGAATTTTATTTATAATCTCAACATTTTTTAGGGAAAAATAAAATATATACAGTTTTTAATTTAGGGAGGAACATATATCTTCAAATTGAACCAATTTAAAACTAAACCATTTAAAATTCTCAGTCTCCGAGAATAAGTAATTTCTAACGTTAAGAATAATGATAATAGTAGATAAAATGAGGTACCTTTAAATTTAAGTGTTTTTAAAATTTGAATGATTTGGAATTGATTGAAAGTAAACTGTATGAAGATAGTTGTATTCAAGTTTTAAACATTTCAAATTTCGTAACATTAAGGAATAAATTAGCAGAAATGGAATAATTTTAATTTTTTAGTGTTTTCAATTCAGAAATAGGATTGATAGAAATGAAAAAATTGTTTAGAGGAAAAGAATTGGAAATCTTACACATTAAAAAGAAATTTAAAAGTTAGTAATCTTCCTATGTTCAAAGCATTTATTTACAACCAGAATTTCTACAATCTCAAATTGAGGAATTAGAAACGCGAATTACTGTAAAACTGAAAAATTTTAAAAATGACAAAACATCATTTTTCATTCCAAGCATTTAAATTAAACGCTTTTCCATTTAAGACCATTCAAAGTTCGAAATTTCGCAAGATGAAATAAAACGCTAAAAAACGTTTAATTAAAGGATTCGAAATCGTAAAAGTTTAAAAAATACGCGTTAAGACACTAAGTACAAAAACAATGAGTACACATGTGGTCTCGTTCCAAAAGAAAATTTATTTTTGTTTTTATTTTAGGAGAAAATCTTCATTTTTGACATGGATTCCCGAATTTCGTTTCATGATCTAAGCGGGCGCCCCTTTAAATATTTCAAAATAAATTTAACATTTTGATTTTCGCGCCAATAAAGTTATACCTTCCTCTAAAATGTGATGAAAACATTTCTAGTTTTCAAATTTTTTAATATTTGATTAATTCAATACATAAGTAGTGCATATAATACGTATTAGTAATTCAGTTTAAAAAGATTATGAAATTTCACTAATGGTTTATAAAATTACTATTCAAGTGCAGCGGTGGGAGATAACATTTTAAAAGACGAGTGTTAAAAGCTATTAAAGATAAAATCGCCCTAAATCTTAGGGGAATGCCAAGTTGGACACGTGACCATCAGTTTTGACACGTGATCACATCCACCAGGTGGTCCCAGCGGTCACGCATATAGATATTCTCGATAAGAGATCAAAGTTAACACTAACCTTAAAAAGTTTGCAGTGGCACCGTTCTCCATTCTCTCCTGAAAAAATGAAAACAAAATTTAGGATTACCATTTTCGCTATATTAGTAAAATTATGAATAACCAACCCCTGAGAATCTCAGAACGAAGTCACAAAATATTTGTCGAAATTTTTAATAATTTTTCAATAATTTGAAAATATTTAATCATAGGATTCTTATAGAGCCTTCAATAAATTAAAATTTCAAGTTTGGAAGCATTTTTATTTTTGAAAACGTTCAAAGTGGAAATAATAAATATAATAAAGTCTGCGAATTAAACGATTCCATAAAGTTTTGATGACGATGAATTTACTATCTTCTTGGTACTGATCGATATACTTTACTCTGAAAAAATATTCTTTGATTCAAAGAACATTATTCACTGTGTTTCAGTACAAAAAAAGTTTTTTGATTTAAAGAAATGGTATTTTTTTCTAATGAAAATTCTTCTTTAAATCAAAATATTTTTCCTCATTTTGAAGTTGTTTTTAGTTAAATGAAAAAATTATGTAAAAGGAACGGTTTCTTTATAATTCAAGACAAATATTTTTCTGATAATGGGTAGAACGTATATTTATTATACTAATCTTTTATTTTTTAAATCCCTGCATGAAATAGTCTTATATGTGGGGTTTGCGAAAAAATCGTGAGAGATTCGGAAGAGACTTTTCATGGGAATCTGTACGTTAATCGTATGACCTATGTGGGCGGTTTGACGGGCCAATAAGGCATGACATGACCGATCAGTTTACCATTTACCGGCACATATTATTTTCCACTATACCCAACCTATCTTGCTATCTTTTCCGCAGAGTTCACACGAGTCAGCGGTAGAGAGCGCATTAGGGGCGACGTTACATAATAGGGGATGATTACCGTTTGACAAGCCTTTTATAGTACTTTTAATTCATCGAAGATACGGTTTTCATGAAAAGCTTTCTTAATCGCAAATTTAAATGAAAAATAGAATTTAATTGTTGCATTTCGTAAAAAAAATTATCAGAGAACTTCCTGCAATTTCGAGAAAGGATTATGCATATTAAAAAAGTATATATATATATATATATATATATATATATTTAACCCTTTTCTACCTCTTACTATTTCTCAGAAATATTTTAGTAACACAGAGTAGTTAAAAGACATTATTTTAGCTGTTTAATTTATTTAAATTTCATACTTACTGATTACTAAAGTCAATAACTTGCAACATGAAAGTGTTTTTTATTTATATAGTTAGTCTTCTAGTATTTTAATCTACACAAACAATAAACAATTTAACATGTTAAGACTAGGCAACACACAAGTTTGAATTTTTAGAAATGGCAAAATCTAAAGGTGACACTCACATTTGAAGGCATGCAATTTTTTATTCAGTTTTCAATCTAAATTCTGAAATTGGAAGGAGATTTACATGTTGAAATTCAAATTCTAATTTTGAAGCATCTACGTTTTTTAGCAAAACGCCAAAGTAGCGAAATTCAATATGTAAATTTGAATACTTTTTAATACTGTCATTATAATGGTCTCACACTTGTGTATAGACCATTTAGTATTAATGCTTCTCTGGAAAAAAAACTGATAGGGTTTTTTTCGAAGTTCTTCCCCAAATAACGTCCCGTGTAGAAATAGCCCCACTTGGCCCCATTAAAAGTCGGGCACTAGTCGGGGGCTAGTCGGAGACATTTTTTAG
>JAAAKG020148827.1:0-10177 GCA_010014905.2 Druon quercuslanigerum | reverse complement strand
GACCAGTAGACAAAAAACAATCACCATCATTTTATTAACATTTATCATCTGGTCAAAAACTTAAACAACAACACATTTCAAATAAATAGGTGAATTTTCTATTAAAAGTATGAATCTTCAATCAAAAACTAAATAGTTAAATGTGCATTACAAAAAAATTAATTTTTTGAAAACCCAAATTATTTATCAGTTGAATTCATACAATAATAGACGAATTTAAAAAAAAAAGTTGAATCATGAACAAAAATTATGAAGTTTTAATAAAAAAGATTCATTTAATACTTAAAGGATTTCTTTATCAAATAAATGGATTAGATAAGAAAAATAATTTTTAATCACAAAAATATCAAAAGAATAGTTAAGTATTTAAATAGATAGTTTATTTTTTAAGCAAAAAGTTAAATTTTCTTTAAAAGTAGTTTAATTTACAAAAAAAAAAATTAATTTTCAACGAAATAGTTTCATTTTCCACCAAATTTTTGACTTTTCAAACTAAATTTTTTTCTATAAAACAGCTGAGTTTTGAGCCCGAAAATATGATTTTTCAACAGAATTTTCAACTAAAATTAAGAACTTTCAATAAAAAAATTAATTTTTTATAAAGCAGTTCAACTTTAATCTAAATAGTGATTTTTTACCAAAATAAAATAAATTCTCAACAAACGATTTTTTAGTTAATATTTGAACAAATAAATTTTTTAGTTTTAAATAAAAAATAATTAATGTTAACCAAAAAAGAGGAATTTTCAAAAAAATATAGTTGCCTCAAACAAAACAGAATAATTTTCAACCAAGCAGAAGCATTTTTTAATAAAAGAAACGAATTATTTGGAAGAAACTTGAATTTCTATCCTGCGCTAATTTTTCAAACTATTCCATACAAAAAAATTAACCAAGAAGGTTATAATAATTTAATCGAGAAAATTTAATTTTTATAGGAATAGTTTAATTTTCATCTAAAAAATGTTAAATATTCCACCAAAAATCGAGTTGTTAAATTTTAAGTTAAAAAAATTAATCTAAAAAGAACGAATTATTTTAAGATAATAATTGAATGCCTGGCAAAAATGATAACTTTTTAACAAAAAATATTAATTTTCAACTAAAAGGAATGATTTTTCTACCAAGCCTGGAATGTCAGATAAAGAAAATTAATTTTTTAACAATAAAAAAAAACGAATTTCTATCAAATTTGAATTTTCTGCCAAAGTTGAAGTACTTGAATAGACGATTTATTCAGAATGAAGTTGAATTTTTGTCCTGAGTTGAATTTTTTATAAGCAAGTTAATTTTTAGTAAAGATATTTCCATTTTAATGCAAAAAATTCTGTACAAAAAAGTTTAATTTTTAACAAGTTACTGAATTTTTAACTCATATAAAGATCAATGAATAACCAAGAACATAGGAATAAAAAATATGCATTTTTAAAAAAGAAAAATGTCTTTTCTGACATTTAAGATAAATTTTTAACGAAACATTTTTCAACAACTAATTGAATTTTTGAAAAATTAATTACACTTTCAACAAAATATTTAATTTTTTACTAAGAGCTGCATTAGTTAGATTTAATTTAGATAAGTTTAATTTTAAATTAATAATTAAGACTAATTTTCTCCCAAAAAATAGAAATTTTTATTAAAGAAGTTAAGTTTCCTAGCTACAAATTGGAATGTTTTATAAAAACCTTAATTTTAAGATGGACAAGAAAAATTTTTTTAAAAACCTGTAAAAGCCTAAATTTCAGAAAAAATTTATTTTAAACCTAAAAAACAAAATTCCAACAAAATCCTGAAAGTTTCAAAGAATTAGTTTTATTTTGAAGCAAGCAGTTTAATTTTTTACCGACGTAGTTTAATTTGTATCCTAAAATGAAAATTTTGTACAAAAAAGTTTATTTTGAACCAAATAGGTTAATTTTTATACCAAACTGTTAGAGTTTTAAGCCACAAAGGTCACTTTTCCAACGACTATTAAAATTTCAAATTTTAAAAGTGCAATTTTTTACATTTTAAGTTCAAAAAAAATTTTAATTTAAAAAATGATTTTTCAACCAGCGGAATCTTCGCCAGTTTAATCTTACACAAAAACGTTAATTTTCAAACAAGCAGTTAAACAATGTAGCCTAATTTTCGACTAAATAGATCAGTTTTCTACTAAAATTATGAATCTTCTTCTTCTTCAAAAAAGTTGAATTTTCAACCTTAAAATTGAATTTTTTAACAAAAAATGTAATAGTTGCTAGTTGATATTTTTTGAAAATACATCAATTTTCAACCAAACATAGAATAGTTGAATTTTAAGATAAAAATTAATTTTTATGCAGATCAAAAACGAATTTTAAAAAATAGTTGAATTTTTAACCAAATTAATGAAATTTTAACTAAAATGATAAGCATTTAACAAACAAACAAAATTTCCATAAACTAATTACATTTTTAAGCAAAACAGAGAAATTTTTAACCACGGAGTTGAACTGAACTGAATAGAATTAAAGTAAATTTTCAAGAAAAAAGTTTAAAATTCATCTGAGTAAATACTTGAATTTATAACTAAAAAAATAGTTTAAAAAAATATTCAAATTTTCAACTAATTAATTCCGAACAAAAAATATAATGATCGACTTTTCAACAACAAAAAAATCAAACACGAATAGTTGAATTTTTGTATAGTGCTCTATTAATTTATTATAATTTATTTTAATTTAAATTTAATTTTCATTAATTTCATATAACAAATGAGTTTCAGATGTAAAAAATTGACAAAGTAAAAGTGGGTAAAAATTTAATAATTTATAGTGTAGTATTCATTATCCTTAAAATTATTGGAGACAATCTATAACATTTATGAAATAAATATAGATAAATATATATGAATATAAATTTTATTTTAATCAATGAATTTGATTATAAATTATAAAATATTTCCTTGCCGCAGGATAATTTTCAAATATTGCGTCCCTGAAATATTATGCGCTTCTTCTTGGTGAAATAACTTTCTGGCTGACTTCTTTTTTTTAAATAAAAAAAAAATAGAAATGATTAGGATGAAGAAAACCTGTGAAATTTCATAAAATCTAATGACGTATTTCCTCAAATCCTGGAATATTATTTTGAAAAGTTATTGTTAAAAATGGATATTAAAACTTTTTTATATACTGTGGAAGCAGTAAAACCCTTGGCATTTACGTGTAATTGATTAAATTTTTTTTTTAATTTCTTGGAATTTTTCCAATTACCCTTAAATATATATAGAAAATCTCTTGATACCTCTTGAAGTCCCTTAAACTTTTAAAAAAATTTGAAAATTCCATTAAACTTTTGGAAATAAGAACTATTTTTTGAAATACCTGAAATTAATAGAAATCCAACTGAAATTCCTTGAAAATTTTCAAAAAACACTTAAATCTATGAAATCCTGTGAAATCTCTTCAAATTATTAAAATATTAAAAATTCCATGGCATTTTTTTATACCCTGAAATTTTTAGAATTGCGTTCAATATATTAAAATGTAATTCAAATACCTTGAAATCTTTTTAAAACCACTTAAATCTTTAAAATCCGTTGAAATTCCTTCAATTTATTAAAATATATTGCGAATTGTTTGGAATTTGTTTAAATATTCTAATATTTTTAAAATCATTTAAAATACCTTCATATTATTAAAATATATTGAAAAATATTGGTAATTTTTTAGTTTTTAAAAATTTCTTGGAATTTTTACAATTACTCTTAAAATATACATAGCCAATCTCTTGATACCTCTTGAAGTGCCTTGAACTTTTAAAAAAATTTAAAAATTCCATTACACTTTTAGGAATAACCTACTATTTTTGAAATCTCTGGAAATAACTGAAATCCATTAGAAATTCCTTGAAAACTAAAAAAAAAATAAATCAAATTACCTTGAAATTTTTAGAATTGCTTTCGATTTATTAAAATGTAATGCAAATACCCTGAAATCTTTTTAAAACCACTTAAACCTTTCCAATTCGTTGAAATCCCTTTAATTTATTTAAATATATTTCGCATTTCTTGCAATTTGTTTTATTATTCTAATATTTTTCAAATCGTTTGAAATACCTTCATATTATTAAAATCTATTAAAAAATACGTGGAATCGTTTAAAATATATTAAAAACACTCCTTGGAATCTTTGGCAGAAATCTAAAATCTTTGAGATCATGTGAAATCCCTTTGAATTATTTAAAATTTTAGAAAATTTCTTGGAATTTCTAAAAATGCCCTTAATTATTTCAAATCGTTTGAAATAACTTCAAAACTATAAAAATCTATTTAAAAATCTTTAAAATCCCTTAAAAATTGATTGGAATCTTTTCAAATAGCTTAAAATATTTTAAATTTTTTGAAATCCTTCTAATTTATTCAATTTATGGACAAATTTTTGGAATCTGTGAAAATACCCTAAAATATTTCAAATCCTGTGAAAAACTTCGAATTTTTTTTAATCTATTGAAAATTTCTTGGAATCTTTGACAGTAGGCTGAAATATTTGTTATCCTTTAAAAACTTTCGAATTTTTCTGATTCTATTAAAAATTCTTTAAAATCCTAAAAAAATAATCTAAAATAATGTAAATCCTCTGAAATTTTAAATGATCTAAAATCTTTTTATTTTCTTTGTCAATCTATTCAAATCTATTAACAATTACTTGAAATCTTTGAAAATACCCTAAAATATTTATAATCCTTTAAAATTCTTTAAAATTGTTCAAATCTATTAAAAGATCCTTTGAATTTTCAAAAATACCTTGGAAAAATTTAAAAATCTCTAAAATATTTTCAATGTATTGGTATCTACTAAAAAATTCCTTGGAATCTTTAAAAATATCCTAAAATGTTCTTGATTCGTTAATATCCTAGTTTTTTCAAATTATTATAAACTCCTTGAAATCTTACAAAATATTTTAATACATTTTGAATCCTTTGGAATTCTTATAAATTTTCTATCTACTGAAAATTCCTCGAAATCTTTAAAACCACCCTAAAATAAAATCTTTTGAAAATTAAATACTTTAAAAATCCCTTAATTTATAGAAAAATATTTACAAATGTTTGAAAATGCTAAAAAATTTCTAAAATTTCTTTAAATTTGTTCCAATATCCTGAAAACCTTTAAGTCCTTTATTCTTTTGAGTTAAGATAATGTTTGGAAAATCCTTGGCAATACCATTATTTGTTAAATTATTATATTATAAAAAATAACAATAATGAAATTTTACTTTTCATATTGAAGCGTTGAGAAGAATTAAATTTTATTGTTATTGAATAAATGTCGTGTATTGTTTATATCACAAGATTGTCAATAAATAGAAAAAAAAATAAAATAAGAGAATACTTCTTAATATTGCAACTCATTATTGTTACACTCATTAAAATTAATATGAATCGACAAAATTTTGTCATGATGATCTGACATTTTTTTTTAAATGTTAAAGTATTTGTAAATATTTTGTACTTTTTCACATTTCGACTTACTTATTATAATATAATGAACTTTCTTTAAATATTGGACTTAAGCAAAAAAGAGGAATTTTCGAAAAAAAAATATAGTTGCTTCAAACAGAACAGAATTGATTTTTCAAACCATTACATACAAAAAAAAATTTAAACAAGAAATTTATAATAATTTAATCAAGAAAATTTAATTTTGATAGGAATAGTTTAATTTTCATGTAAAAAAAGTTAAATATTCCACCAAAAATCGAGTTGCTCAAGTTTAAGTTTAAGGAATTAATCTAAAAAGAACGAATTATTTTAAGATAATAATTGAATGCCGGGGCAAAATGATAACTTTTTATCAAAAAATATTAATTTTCAACTAAGAGGAATGATTTTTCTACCAAGCCTGGAATGTCAAATAAAGAAAATTAATTTTTTAACAACAAAAAATAAACGAATTTCTAACAAATTTGAATTTTCTGCTAAATTTTAAGCAGTTGTATAGACGATTTATTCAAAATAAAGTTGAATTTTTATCCTGAGTTGAATTTTTTATAAGCAAGTTCATTTTTAGCAAAGAGATTTACATTTTTAATAAAAAAAAAATGTTTACAAAATAGTATAATTTTTAACAAATTACTGGATTTTTAACCTATACAAAGGTCAACGGGCAACCAAGAACATGAGAATAAAAAAGATGCATTTTTAAGAAGAAAAACGACTTTTCTAATATTTAAGATAAATTTGTAACAAAATAATTACACTTTCAACAAAATATTTAATTTTTTTACAAATAG
Organism: Druon quercuslanigerum; assembly: GCA_010014905.2. Taxonomy (NCBI): domain Eukaryota; kingdom Metazoa; phylum Arthropoda; class Insecta; order Hymenoptera; family Cynipidae; genus Druon; species Druon quercuslanigerum. The sequence continues at coordinate 3,920 of JAAAKG020148827.1, read as the reverse complement.
CTGCATTATTTAGATTTAATTTAGATAAATTTAATTTTAAATCAATAATTAGGACTAATTTTCTCCCAAAAATACAAATTTTTCATTAAGAAGTTAAGTTTCCTAGCTACAAATTGGAATGGTTTATAAAAATCTTAATTTTAAGATGGACAAGAAGAATTTTTAAAAAACCTGCAAAAGCCAAAATTTCAGAAAAAATTAATTTTAAACCTATAAAAACAAAACTCCAACAAAATCCTAAAAGTTTTAAATAAATAGTTTTACTTTCAAGCAAGCAGTTTAATTTTTGACCGTCATAGTTCAATTTTTATCCTAAAATGTAAGTTTTGTGCAAAAAATTTTATTTTGAACCAAATAGTTTAATTTTTATACCAAATTGTTAGCGTTTTAAGCCACAAAGATCAATTTTTAACCGACTATTAAAATTTAAAACTGAAATTTTTTACATTTGAAGTTAAAAAAATAATTTTAAATTAAAAAATAAATCTTCAACGTTAATTTTCAAATAATGAGTAAAACAATGTAGCCTGATTTTCGACTAAATAGATCAGTTTTCTACTAAAATTATAAATCTTCTTCTTCTTCAAAAAGTTGAATTTCCAACCTTGAAAGAGAATTTAGAAAAAGATGTAATATTTAATAGTTGATATTTTTTTAAAAATACATCAATTTTTAATCAAACATAGAATAGTTGAATTTAAAAATAAAAATTAATTGTTATGCAGAACAAAAACAAAATTTAAAAAATAGTTAAATTTTTAACAAAATAAATGAGTTTTGAACTGAAATGATAAGCTTTTAACAAAAAAAAAAGTTTCGACAAACTAATTATAATTTTAACGAAAAAAGACAAATTTTCAATAATATACATACACTGTCAACTAGAAACGATAATTCTTTAACCAAAAATAAAATAGCAGTTACACTTTCATTGACGAAAATTAATTTTTAAGCAAAACCAAGACTTTTTAGCAACATAGTACAATTTTTAACCAAGGAATTGCATTATTAAGAAAAATTATAAATCTTTAACAGAAGAGTAAATTTTCAAGAAAAGAGTATAAAATTCATCTGAGTAAATACTTAAATTTATAACTAAAAAAAAATTTAACCAAATAGTCAAATTCTCAACTAACTAATTCCGAACAAAAATATAATGATCTTTTAGGGATAACCTACTATTTTTTGAAATCTCTAAAATTAACTGAAATCAATGGGAAATTCCTGGAAAACTTTTTAAGAAACTCTAAAATCTATGAAAATCTGTGAAATCCCTTCAATTTATTAAAATATATTGCGAATTGGTTGGATTTTGTTTAAATATTCTAAAAATTGTTTAAATTGTTTAAAATGCCTTCATATTATTAAAATCTATTGTAAAAGATTGGGAATTTTGTAATTTTTAAAAAATTTCTTGGAAGTTTTCGAATTAACAATGAAATCTATAAAATCCTGTGAAATCCCTTAAATTTAATGAAATATTAAAAAGTCCATGAAATATTTTTAATTATCCTGAATTTTGTTGAATTGCCTTCAATTTATTAAAATGTAATGCAAACACCTTGAAATCTTTTTAAAACCACTTAAACCTTTGAAATTCGTTGATATCCCTTCAATTTATTAAAATATGTTTCGCATTTCTTGGAATTTTTTATAATATTCTAATATTCTTTAAATCGTTGCAAATACCTTCATATCATTAAAATCTATTTAAAAATATTTGAAATCGTTTAAAATGTATTAAAAACACTCCTTGGAATCTTTGGAAGAAATCTAAAATCTTTGAAATCATGTGACATCCCTTTAATTTATTTAAAATTTTAGAAAATTGCTTGGAATCTCTAAAAATGCCCTCGAATATTTCAAATCGTTTGAAATAACTTCAAAACTATTGAAATCTATTTTGAAGTCTTTAAAATTTCTTAAAAATTCATTGGAATCTTTTAAAATAACCTAAAGTATTTTAAATCTTTTGAAATCCTTCTAATTTTTGTAATCTATTAAAAATTTCTTGAAAACTTCGAAAGAAAGCCGAAATATTTTAAAACCTTTGAAAACATTCGAATTTTTCTAATTCTATTAAAAATTCTTTAGAATCCTAAAAAATAATCTATAATAACGTAAATCATCTGAATTTTTGAATTATTTAAAATCCTTTTAAATTATTTAAAATCTTTTAAATGCCCTGAAATATATTTTATTTTTCAAAATTATTAAAATGTGATTCTTTAAAATTCTGTAATGTGTTCAGATCTATTAAAACTTTCTTTGAATTTTCGAAAATACCTTACAAAAATATAAAAATCCCTAAAATATTTTCAATGTATTGATATCTACTAAAAAATTGCTTGAAATCTTTAAAAATATCCTAAAATGTTCTTGATTCGTTGATATCCTAGTTTGTTCAAACTATTATAAATTCCTTGAAATCTTAAAGAAATTTCTAAAACATTTTGAATCCTTTGGAATTCTTATAAATTTTCTATCTACTGAAAATTCTTCGGAATCTTTAAAACCACCCTAAAATAAAATCTTTTAAAAATTTAAGACTTTGGAAATACCTTAAATTATAGAAAAATATTTACAAATGTTTGAAAATTTTAAAAAATTTCTAAAATTTCTTTACATTTGTTCCAATATCCTGAAAACCTTTAAGTCCTTTATTCTTTTGAGTTAAGATGATGTTTGGAAAATTCCTGGCAATACCATTATTTGTTAAATTATTATATTATAAAAAATAATAATAATGAAATTTTACTTTTTATATTGAAGCGTTAAAAAGAATTATTTTTTATTATAAATAGAAAAAAAATTATAAGATCAGAAAATACTCCTTAATCTTGTAAATCATTATAATTATTATGAATAGACAAAATTTTGTCATGATGATCTAAAATTTTTTTTTAAATGTAAATATTTTGTATTTTTTCATATTTCGACTTATTTATTATGATATAATAAACTTTCTTTAAATATTGGACTTAACTTAATGAGGGAAGAAGTGACTGAGGAGACATTCTGGAAGTCTCATTATTCTCAGGTTTAAGAAGTTTTATTCTTAGCTGAATTTTTCAGGTCACTTTTTTCTTTTAAGAGTCTTTAGAATAATGAATATTACTTTAAGACACTTTTTCTTATATTCTTAACCAGCTTTTTTTAATTTGAAATTTCAGTGTTAGAAACATTTTGCTGAAGTTTGATGCACTAGTTTCTTTTTTTCTAGTGCGCTTAATTATTTGCACCGCAACTAATTAATAATTAATAATTAATAATTAATAATTAAGAATTAGTTTCCATTTGAAAAATTCGCTAACTCCTTTTTCTATTTAAATTTATGTATTTAAATATGAAGAAATCTACTGAACATTCTTTGGAATTTCTAAAAATACTCTAAAAGATTTTAAACCCTTAGAAATCTTTTTATTTTAGGTGTAAATACTAAATCCCGAATAATAAAATTCCCGAATTGAAAAATTTCTGAATAATAATATTTCCGATTTGTAAAAGTCCAGGATAATACAATTCCTGAATTATAAACTTCTTGAATTGGAAAATTTCCGAGTTGAATTTAAAATAACAATAACCGAAAGAAATAGTTATCCTAAAAAAGATTTATTTTCAATTATTGTTTTTTTGAATTCAAACAATAATTTCAAAAACTTTCAAAAGAATTGGAAAAGTTATAAAGGCACTTGGTTTTTTTTATCCATTAAAAATTTCTTCATATCTTTGAAAATACCAAAAATATATTTTAAATTCTTAGGAATATTTTTAAATATCTTAAAATCTTGAAAATCCTTGTAATGCTTTCAATTTTTTTAAATTTATTGAAAATTCTTTAATATCTTTTAGAAGTCCCTAAACTATATTTAAATATTTTAATTTATTTAATATTTTTAATTTTAAAATAAAATCCCCGA
>JAAAKG020148826.1:0-10177 GCA_010014905.2 Druon quercuslanigerum | reverse complement strand
GTGTTATTTAAATAAATAACACGAGAATTATAGATCAATCTAAAAATTCTATAACCCCTTCCTCACACTACTCCCTTCCCCACCAGGTGAGTCACGCCTACCCCGAAAGAGGAACAGCTTAATGTTGTAATAATAATAATAATAATTATAATAATCATAATAATAGCGTAGCTATGCAAAAGCATGACAATCTTAGCATTTTGAATCAAAAGTTCTCAAAAATTACGCACATTTGGCTCAAAACTACCATGCGGGAAAATTTATATATAGTTTATATATAGTTTATATATATCGCTGTTTTGAATTTGTTTTATCCAGAAAAATGCATAAAACAAATTAAATATATCATTGTCTTGTCTACTATATATAAATTATACATAACTTTTTCGCCTGGAACATGTTCGAAAATTTTCTAAAAAAGCTATCCAAATTATTTGTAAACTCTTACGTTCAACGTTAAAGAAATTCTTCACAAATTTAACTAAAAACCGACATAGGCAATTGAAAATTAGGAAAGAAAAATAATAACCGTATCCGTTCCTACGTAAACCTTGAGTGAAGAGGCTTGGCACCCGCTTCACGAACTTATTTTTATTGTGGCTTTTAGGTACTTGCGTTACTTTTTTCTTACCTTAAATTGAAATTGTTAAAAATTATTAAAACATTAAAAAGCAAACGCATATCGCAACAATGTATGTATGCTTCTAAAATATTTAGGGCCTATTATTTATAGGCGGGAAAAATTTTGGAATTGTCCGGAAATTTCGTGGGCAAAATTTAATAGACACCCTGATAAATCTTGACTGTTCAGTATCTATTTAATTAGTTTAATATTTTTTAACTCAACTGAACATAACCGCACAATATCGAATGTATTCCTTCTCGACGAAAACTTCCTCTTTCCTCTTAATAAACATCCATAATTTTATAAAATGATGTTATTTATTGTCTCAAGTTACTAAATTGCATAGCATAACGCTAACCCAGCAAATTGTAAAATTCACTTTTTTGGCTTTTTGTATTGTACAATCTGTCCTACGTGTCTTGCTTTTTTCAGAAAATAAAACATTAAATCTTACTATTTTTAATAAAATAACGAAGTTCCTCAGAAGGCTACCCCGAAACGTACTCGGTGAACAGTTTTTTCCGTTTTCTCTTCAATTCTTTTTAATTCGGTATAAAAACAGGTATTGTTCACTAAATGTGGGATGTGCTTCACTTAAAATATGGTGTCATTCACTGAATTTGAATAAATTATTTAAAATAAGTATAACAAGAGTTTGGAAAAGAATAATTATATTATTGTGTACTGCCTGAAAACAGAAAAAATATGCCCTTTCACATAAATTGATCTTCGTTACCAGACGATAAACGCATAAATTAATATTCTTATTTTTCTAAAATCTTTTTTTAAGGTGTCTCTAAAATCCCTGTTTACCCTAGTTAAATAAATATAAATGTCTGATTGAAACTTTATAAACTGTTTTCAATTTTAAAATAATTTCAAAATGATGTCTCTAAACGCTTTTATTAAATTTTAAATCTTATTCAAATTTTTTCCAGTCCAAAATATTCTATATCTAGCCCTTTAAATTTGAACATTTTTAATTGAGAGAAAGAATAGTGTTGTAATATTTATCAATATTTGACTGTTTATTCAAAATGAGCAATTATAACTTAAATATTATAAACAAAGAAATTTTTAACTAAATTGTTTTGAAACAGAAAGTCTTTAATCGTTAAAATTTCAGAGATATTTAGAAATTTTAAAAAGATTCAAAAATAATTTAAAGCTTTAAAATATTTCAACAAATTTGGAACAAAATATAATATTTTGAAGGATTAGAAAGAAAATCTTGAGCTTTTTAAATATTTTTGAAGGTTTTAAGATATGTTTTTAAAAAATTTTTAAAGTTCCTGGGGAAATTTGAAATCATTTTTTATTTTGAAAAATTAGTTTTAACAGAAATTAAATTTTTCGTCTTTAGTTTTTAATGTTTCTAACTGAAGATTACTTAAAATGATATCGTTTTGAAAATTTATACATTTTTTGATTCATTGTTAAATTTAGAGCACTTAAAATGGAAAGAGTTATAAGTTTTCATTTTATACGTGTAAATTATTGAGGGTTTGAATAAAACCATTTTTAATCTTTAATTTTAAAAGTTGAAAATGTAAAAGAGTTTTACTTTGACTGTCTTAATTTGCAATTCAGTTTTTAAAACTTAAAATGACACAAAATTGTTGCTTCAGGAGTTTAAATCTTTTAACTTCAATGATTGCGAAAAATGTGCGTGAACCGAGGAAAAACAGGATTTTTTCTATTATAAAAGCTATCTTCTTTAATTTTATGGTTATTATGCAATATAAAAAATTATAAATTTATAATTTTTAGCACAGCTCTGCCCTAATTAAGTTAAAATTTTTGGTAATAAATTGTTTATTGAAATTTAGGGCATTTATATATCAATGTGTCATTTCATTATGAATTTAGGAAGAAAACGATAATGATATCACGATATTATCTAGTACCGAGTTTGACGGACTTTGGAATACTATAAAACATTTGTTAAAGGAATTACAGAACTTATCGAAACCTAGAGCGAATCCAAATGGAAACACTGTGAGATCCAAGGTTCGATGTTAGAAAAAAATACTTAGTTTTCGTATCTGTTCAACGCAGGTTTTTAAACATAAATAAATTAATTCCAGGAATATAATGCCTGTTCAAAAACGTACAGCTCAATTGTTAAAGTTGCATTACAAACATTAAAATTCGATGATGTTCCTAATGTGTTACTAGATGTCCTGATTCTTTTGAACTCAGCACTTCCTGAAATAAGTGACCCAAAGGTTTGCAAAACTTTCAATGTAATTAACTGGTTTCTTTCACTGTATTTTTCTTATATTGCTTAGTTCTTTGTCCAGTTTTTTTTGTTATTTAATAATTCCATGGACTTTGAACATTTGTAGGTGAAAGACGAATTGTCAACTCTTCTGGAAGAATGTTGGAAGTTGGATCCCGACTGGGGGGAAAATGCAATAATCAACGCATTAAAATATTTAACCAAATGTGCACAAACTTCGTTGGTAAATTAATTTTATGATTGAGAAACTTGAAATAATTAATTGTGATGAGAAAATGATTGTGATGATAAAATTATTTTTAGCAACACGTAAAAAGACTGAACGATGTGAAACATGCAATTCCCCTATTAAAATCTTTCGAAGATATTCAAAATGTTATGAAACTTGTACGGCAAAAAACTCTTCTTGCCCTGGCAGAAGGAAGAGAATTATTAGTTCACTTGTTTTCTATTGATGAAGTTTGGATAATGGTATAGAATTAGCTATATAAATAATTGATGTGATTGATAAAAATGTTAATTTATTACTACTCAAATAATTTCTCTACAGGGAATCTATAATAACATTAGAGTATCACTGCAAACTGCAGATAGCAATTGCGTCAGAGCTTATTCTGACATTCTCATAAAAACATGGCAAAACACTACTGCTGAGAATAGGAAAACAGTTGAGGAATGTTTAAGAAACTTAATTTTTCATTGTTTGCGTGCCCAGAGAGATATTAATGGACGAGGCAAACTTGGCGAAAACTTATTAACATTCCTCCAGTTTTTCCACAGCCAAACGAATAATGCCGTCAAGCGAATGATCTGTAATCAATATTTAGAATTATTATGGAGGTGTTTGGAGGTAAAATCTGTACCTCTCATGGTTTCTACTTGCAGCGCTCGAATCGTGTGACTTTTTTCGACAATGTAAATTATAATAAAAATAGTAACTGTTTAATTCAGAACATTAAAAGTTGAATAATTTCTCGTTAAAGCTTTATAGTCACAAAATTTTTAATTAAGAGCGCTTGAAATTGTACAATTTGTAATTTCGTAAATCTGTATTCAAAGATTTAATTTTTTTCAAATTGCAAGCCTTAACAGTTGCACATTTTGATATCAAATAATTTGAAATTCAATTACAGTCGTCACACTCTTTTCTATATTTCTTTTTTCCTCGTTTCAAAAAGAATTTTTCCTTTTCCCTTTATTTTCATGAAACTTCCAACTTTTCACGTTTTTTCGCTTAAAATCGAACTTAATTAATAGATCCTAATAAGAAAATCCAACTATTTGACAAAAAAATTCGACTGCATGGTTGAAAATTTAATTATTTGGTAAAAAATGCATTTTTTGGTCAAAAATTTCACCTTTTTAACATTAGCATATGTGGATAGAAAATTCGTTCTCATAGATGAAAAATTCATCTATTGTGTAAAAATTCATTTAAGATTTCATCTGTTTTCCTTGAAAGCGATCTATTTTTTGAAAATTCAACCTTTGAGGTTGAAAACCTAACAGTCTTCTAAAAAATTGGCCTTTTTGGCTTAAAAATTCAACGTCTTTTAGTTCAGTTTTAATCTCTTTTACTTCAAAATTGTATATTTTTGTTTAATATACTTCTTTATGGATAGAAAATTCGTTCTTATGTATTGAAAATTTATTTTATGGTTTAAAAGTCATCTCCTTTGGTTGAAAATGAACTTTTTTGTTGAAAATTCAACTGTCTTCTCAAAATTTCTTCTTTTTACCTAAAAATGTAACTATTTGTTTAAAAATTCATCTCGGCTGCTCCAATTCGTCTTTGGGTTGCAAATTTGTTACTTTGTTTCTTATTTAATTCAATATTGTATCAATATTAATTTTATTTAAAATAATTCTTTTACCTGTCTTCGTGAAAAAACGCTTTGTTTAAAACCTTATTTTTTGAAAAATTGAAACTTAAAATTTTTTTTTAAATAAATGTTCCTGAAGTTAAAAATTAATGTAACTTATAAACTTATCTTATTTGAAAATAATCCAAGCTGATCAGTTTAACAGTTCGGAAAGAAATATTTTAAACCCATATTCAGAATCCTTCAAGCTTAATGACTATTGTTGAACAATTATTTTAAATTTTAATTTTATTTTGATTGTGCAAAGAACGTTTGTAAATCAATGAGAATGATGTACTCTATATTCATAAACGAATAAAGCTATCATGTCAGTCATTCAATGTCTGATACTATTTTTTCTTTCATTATCATTAAAAATTTGATGCGAGTTTTTGTGAACAGTATATTTGAAATTTCATGCGATTTTCTTTGTAACTTCATACAACTAATGCGACTGTTTTTAAGTCTTCAAGACGATCCGAGCCCTGTATTTTCCATTAATGTGTTTTTTCAGTCCCTAAAGTATCCTATTTTCAAAACATTTTTTCCAGGCTCCTGGGTGCTATGTAAGATGCAATGCGGCAGACGTTCTTTTCTTAGCTTATCCCATGAGCGTGACTAATGCGATATTAAAAAGAAACAGTAGTTTGAAAAACAAGTTATATTTAAGAAAACAACACAGTGCAATAACTAATCTTTTAAAAGACCTGAGTGAAAAAGTTTGTCTCATCGCTCTCAAGGTATAAAATTAAAATTTCCGAAGTAGCAATGTTTAAAGTGGTGTAAATAATAAACAATTTTGATTGCTTTAGGGGATGTTTCACGTCTTAGGAAATTTTTGGGTCAGCCTACCGCCCGAATTAATTGATGAATGGTTAAGCATAGTTTTGGAACATACGAAGAGTTCAAACTGTCCAGAAATTAGAAAAAGTGTTTTTCAAGGTTTAAAAAGTCTTCTGAGCAATCCGCACAGCAACGAAAAGTTACAGGAAATTCTACCAAAATTTGCTGACAGTATTTATGACACAAATGTAGATGTCAAGACAGAAGTGCTGGAACTCATTCTGGAAATGCATAATAGAACGAAAGTACAGAATTGGGATATCGTACCATTAAATTGTATCATCGAGTGCCTGGACGTAAGTCAACAAAAATCAGATAAAATTAATAACAATAGCAGCATACAAACAATTGTTTTTAATATTTCAGGTGACTTCCCATAAAAAAGTAGTAGATTTGTTTCATCGGTTGCTCTGGACTAGGCTTTTTTTTACGAAAGACTTGGAAAGTACTGTTCTTGAAATAATTGATACTGGCCAAGTAAACATAAATGTCGTAAGAAAGTTCTTTTTGCACTCAAAGGGAATAATTGTCAGTAAGAATGCATTTAAATTGATAAATGCGATTTTGTCTGCAATGACGTACGAAATAGAATTGTTACCTGGAAAGGAAATTAGCGAAGACGTTCGTGTTAAGAGACATAAGTCGAGTGAAACAAAAGCAGTAGACTCTCGTGGTAAATATGACTGTTTTTGTTGTGTTGTAATTTACCTTCTCTTATAATGCGTTCTATAATTTTTTAACAAAATATCAAAATTTGATTCTAGAAAGGTCAAATCATCTGACAAATGGCGTCAATGAGTTGTCAACTATTCAAATTCTAGTCGATGTGAGTGCACTTCTTTACGCTGTAAACAGCGAAGAATTTTTGGAGGATAAATTCAATAGTGACATGAAAGAGTTAAACACAAAAATCGCTCAGAAAATGCATCATATTCTAGAAAAATTCGAGGTATGATTGCAGCTGATTTAATTAATTTAAAAAAAAGGTTTTCCTTTGCAAAAAAATATTTTAGGAAAATCAGTATAATCATATAATAAATTTCGTATAGAAATTAATAATATGTAGAAAACGATTATAGGATAATAACCAGTTGAATAAATAATACAGAAATATTGAAGGAATTCATATAAAATTAGAAAATCTACAAAGGAACGATTTATTTTCGACCGTTTGAATTTTAAAATCGCTTGACATTTCATTGGAATATTTCAAATCTGTTGATACGTTTTAAATTATTTTTAAAGCTGTTCAAATCTTTGACAAATTTGAAATAGTTAGTAATATTTAGAAACCAGTTAAAATAGGTTGAAAATAAATCAATTTTTTCCCTAAAGTTCTTCAGAAATTCGTTAAAATTCCCTAATATTCCTTAAATCCGCGAAAACCTTTGAAATACTTGAAGATCTTAAAGTCTTGTGAATTTTCTTTTAAAATGCTTTAAATCATTGAAAATATTGTACTACAAAATTCTCTGATATCCCTTGGATGTCTTTGGAATCTTTGAAAATTACTTGAAATGTTTTGAAATTTGGTTAATCCGTCACATCCCTTGAAATCGTTGAAGTCCCTTAAATCTATTAAAATCTTAATAATTCTTAAAAATACATCGAATTTTTTGAAAGCCCCGGAAATTTTTGTAATTCTTGGAGATCCTGTGAAATATTGTCAAATTCGTTGAAATTTCTTGAAATCATTGACAGTCCTGTAAAATTCTCTGCCATCCCTTGGATGTCTTTGGAATCTTTGAAATTTACTTAAAATCTTTTGAAATTTTCCTTCACGTGCCTTGAGGTCGTTGAAGCCCATTGAATTAAATTTATTCCCCAAATTTGTCTAGAAATATGTTAAAATTCCCTTAAATTCTTTAAATCTATTGAAATCTTAAAAATCCTTAAAAATACCTAGAATTAAAAAAAACGAAAATCTGTAATTCTTGGAGATCCTATGGAATATTGTCAACTTAGTTGAAATTTCTTGAAATAATCGGAAACCCTATACAGTCCTTTGACTCTTTGTTAGTTCCTTTAAAACCCTTGAAATCGTTGAAATCCTCTTAAAATAAAATAAAATTTATTCTCTAAAGTTCTCTAAAAATCCATTGAAATGTCCTTAAATCTTAAATCTGTGGAAAGCTTAGAAATTCCTAAAAGTATTTAGAAATGTTTAAAATACCCGAAAATCTTTCTAACTATTGGATATTCTATAAAATCTTGCGAAATTCGTTGAAATTGCTTGAAATCCTTTGAAATATTGTAAATTTTGTAAATCCGTAGAAATTCCTGAGATTTTAATTAAATTTATTTCCTAAAGTTCTCTAGTAATTCATTAAAATCCGTGGAAATAACTAAATTCCATTAAATTAAGTAGAAATCATTTAAAATCCCTTATTACACTTCTTAAAAAAAACCGTTTAAACACTTAATAATCTTTGAAGCCCCTTGAAATACTTAAACATTCAGTAAAATCCTTTGAATCTTTTGAATTTCCTTGAATTATTGACAATTGCTAGGAATCCCCTGAAATTTTATTCCATTTACTTTTCAAAGTTGTCTAGAAATGCCTCGAAATTTTTTTAATCTTCTGAAATCTCGTGAAATCCTTTGAAAAACATCTCTTGAAATCCGTGGAAATATTTTTAAATCCGTGAAAACCCTTGAAATAATTTTAAATCTTGCGTTAAATAAATAAATAAATCATTCGTTTGTAGATTCTCTATTCTGACTTCTCTAGAACTGCAATAATATTATAAGAAATGCTTTATAGGAAAGTATATGTAGGCCTTATAGGCCATATAGGCCTATAATGAATTGCCTAGAATATTGTTTCGCAAGGGTTATCTTAAAAATAACAAGGGATATGTCTCCTACAATTTTAGGATCAGCAACTAAGCGAGACTGCCGTATTTTTCCTTTCTCTAATACCCGAAAATATAGTCGAGAACTGTGAAGAACTCTCTGAAGAGTGTAAGAGAAAATTATTGGATCTAAATGTATCTGACGATATGATATTGTCGATCCTACATTTGCTGGTTAAATGGGATAAACTCGAGAGTGTACTTCAGTTATTACTGTCTTTGTTAAAAGTCGACAAGAATTTGCAGCTCAAATTGGTAAATTATATTATTAAAAAAATAAATAACCGCAATAAAAAGTGAGTGACGCTAATTTTCATTTAATCTTTTAGGCACCTATTGCGGAATTTGGAAAAAGTGATAAATCGGAAGCTGAAAGAATCCGAATGTTGAAATTAGGACTCAGAATACTGGAATTTCTTCTTCGAAACGAATTCCATTCCTTCTTAATAGAAAATTACCACGAAAGTATGATCGAGTTTTGGAATGATCTCAATTTTATTAAAACGCTCATGGAAGACAGATACACGAATAATAATGAGAACAGTTACGTGTTGCCTGGCGACATTTTAAAGGTTTTATTTAAACAGTATGTCTCGCTGATTCCGCTTCTTCACCACTCTGATAAATTCAGGGCCTCAAGGCATTTCTCAAAAATAGTAACGTGGGCTCAAGAGTAAATATTTTTATATTCTAATCAAATAATATTTCGAAATTCTGTTTTGAACGGTAAATATATAATAATTATTGCAGGGAAGTTGTACTTCGAGCATCAGGAGTCACAGATTTAGAGACTGACGAGTTCTCTATAAGTATATTAAAATGTCTTTTCGAGACCAGCAACGCAATGATAGCTCAATTCAAAGCTTCCCCGAAACTGTGCTGTGAAATTATAATTTTGTACAGTAAATCGCTGATGTCAAAGTGTGGCATTGCCTTTGTAAACGATGCTCTAGTCACTGTATTAAGTTTAATGCAACTCAGTGGTGATATCTGTAGTAACGCGGAATCCGATCTGTTGAAGGTAGTTCCTTCGCTTTTCGCGGCTGTGATGGTCACTCTGACCAAATATCCTGTAGATTTAGTGAAGAAGTATACAAACGTAAGTTTTTTATTTAACCTTACTCACGGCTTGCCTCGATTAAGTTCAACCCAAAAGTATTTGCACATCTTACTATGCATTTTTGAAGAACAAGTTTTTTACATTTTTAGCCATAAAAATCTGATTTTCATTACAAAGTGTAATTTAAAATTTTATTACTTTAAAAATTCTTCATATTAGAATTTTATTGTTAAGCATATACATTTTTAATTAAAAGAAGTTTGAAGTGCAGTCTCCAAGACTTAAACAATTAAAAATTAAAACCGTTTTAAGTTGAACAATGTTGATAAAAAACCGTATTATGTTATCAACTGTAAATATAAATAAATCAATAAATAATTTTTAAAATGGATCTGCACTTGATTGTAGTATTAAAAACTGATCAATAATTTATTTGAAAAAACGATTCTAAATTTGTTTAAAGTTTAAGAATTTACAGATTGTTACTGTTTCAATTCGAAAGTCTTATTCATTAAATATCTTTATAAACAATTTTGAACTAATAATATATAATATATAATATATATATATATATATATATATATTTATATTCATAATTAAAGGCTATTTTTAAATTAAAAATATTGTTCTAGTCTAAATTATTCACTTCATAACCCATTAAATTTGAAATTTTTTAATTAAGAAAATGAA